>JAECUM010029841.1:0-14662 GCA_016617855.1 Megalonaias nervosa
GGAGAATGTTCTGAGTATTTCAAAAGATTTGGACATCCAACACACGAGATGACCAGAGTTGCGATAAATGGACCTTTACCTGATTTTAACTTAACCGGATTTGCTAAAATTATGTCATTTGAGTTAGCACGGAATCTCCATCCGGTTGCTTATGTTTAGTTTGAGAGACATTTTTCAGAAAAATGTTGGGTTCCAATAGTTTTAGCTAGATATATGATTCATACTGGAATTTTGGTGTCATCGACATTCAGTGAAGCAATTATATCATGTCGTCAGCAGAAACAAGTTTGCTTACCACAGCAGAAGAAATACTCTGATGATGAAAATCCTGATATAACTGATTATGAAAATAAACTCCCAAAGGATCTTGGGAGAAAAATAATTGGTAAATTTACGCAAGGAGGATAATATGATCACAAACGAAATTGTTGTAGATTAATCATGGATGATGCGGAATTGGATTTTATAATTGCTGATACAACAGAGAGAGGCACTTTTATAAGCCGAGAAAATGTTTATTTATCTGATGGAACTAAATTAGGTACAATCGTGAGCTACACTGATGGTGAATCACCGCAGTTTACTCATTTAAGATCTTCGATGCTTGCGTATGTTTCGATAAATTTATTATCGATGATAAATAGATTTTCTAATACCGCGGCTAGGGTCGATACAGATTCATTTTATATCAATAAAAAATACACAGAATCACTGAAACAGTTAAAAATTTCAATTGATGTTGATTGGGGATCGTGGAGAACAAAACGAGAACAGATTCTTGATTATTCTGAATCTGCTGATTATATTTCTGAGGATAATTATTGTAAAAATCGTTTATCGGAATTATCATCGGTCCATCTGTTTTTGATCCTGTAACCCGTCATAAGACTGTTTATCTCAACGGGTGCGGTGGTTCTGGTAAAACATGTGCGATTGAATTATTTCGACGATTAAATAAATCCGCCGATATTATTGTTTTGACACCCACACACTGATCTGCTCGAGAAATGAACGAACATGGAGTTAATTCGTGTACATATCACAGTTTCTTTCGATGGAAGGGAGATACGTGGACTCCTGAGCGAATGGGTGAGAGATATATTCCTAAGATTATTATTTGGAGTGAGATCTGTACGGTCTCGTTGGAGGTGTTAAAAGTATTTCTCGATTGGTTGTTAACGAGAAATACTGCGATTATCATGTGTGGTGATCATGGTCAAACTCCACCTTTTGTTGGATCATCTCCACACAAATGGCCGAAAAAATTCGTAGATTATTATGAGGAGAAAACTGATGATTATAGAGCTATTGTTGAAGCGCTGAAAGAAATTAAAAGATTTATCAGACTGCAGCCAGATAGAATTCAATGTAAGACAATGCGTGAAATAATTTCAGAAACTCCGATGAATGATTTTTGGAATTTATGGAAACCCACTGATTTGATAGTCGCAAGTCGGAAGATAGTTTGTGATACACTTCAGGAGAAATTATTTATGTTACACAAGGAAAGATTTTCGGATTTGCCTGTTCCTCTTTGTTATCGCCCAGCAGATACACGAAAACAGAATATAAAAGTTGATATTCCAGGAACGAATGAGAAACAAAAACTCGTTCTTAATGATATTGTTGTTGTTGATGTTAACGCAGTTGTGAGCGCGTTGAAGATGGATAAGTCACCATGGACGTTAGGTTATAACGATTCACTCGTCACAAGGATTAACTATTTCTGATACAAATATCTGGATTATCGATGATCGGATTCAATGGTCAAATTAAGTTTACGTAGCAGTTTCGAGAGTCAGAAAAATATCTCAGCTGATGAGAGTTGTAATAGATTGTGTGCTGACCGAGGAAATAACTGATAGAAAAATTAAAGATGTTGTCAAGCAAAAATTAGTTGGTTATCATCAATCTGACAAAAAAAAAAATAAAAAAATAAACGTGATTTTGATCTCGATGTTGATTTTGTCATGACACTGAAACAGAAACAGAATAATCATTGTGCGAGCTGTAAGACAATAATATTGTGGCAATATTCCAATAATAATCCAAAACAATTCACCTTGGATAAAATTAATAGTAATCTCGGTCACACACGTGAAAATGTGACATTGACCTGTCTTGAGTGTAATCGACGTAGGGGTGCTAGTGTTCTGCTTTTACAGAAGTGAAGTGGTAATTGTGTATCTTGAGGAATTACGTGTAACTGTTCACTTACAAATCCACGTTGAGGAGCAGTTGAATCTAGTCTGTAGATTGCAGGTCTACCCGTGGATCTTACCACGCTGAAAATTTTATGTGTGGTTACACTCCAGATAGGATCAGTTGCTCTTTTTTTTATCCCCTTCAAGTTCACCGGGTTCATATAAATATCTTACAGTCACATTACCTAATACTGGTTGGTTTGAGGAAGAGTCACGTCGTTGTATTGGTTTATTTTTTCGCGATCGCACTGATGGGTTTCATGGAAGTTGCACGAGTAATTTCATTATTTAACGCAGCTATCACACTTGGTAGTCTTGCAACCCATTCACGAGATCTTTTGTCCACCGACTTAAGGTCAGGGGATATTTCTTTTGCATATTGATATCCAAATCACCGCTCAGCAAGTGTTCGATTAAATCGTTGAACGATTGCCTGATCGCGATGAATTGCAGTATGCCCTCGTCTGATTTTGACATTATGTTTTTTCATCAGAGATGATACTACACCAAGAAATTCTTTACCAGGATCAACCCTAGTAGCTGTGGCCATTGTAGACCACCGCGTTGATAAATTCGTTCAAAAGCAGATGCAACTTCAGCTGTTGTTTTTGTTGATAATGGTTCTGCTTCTTTATATCTACTTGCAACGTCAACGACAGTTAACGCGTATTTGTATGTGCGTGATTGACCTCTACGTGTTTTAATAGTATCATGTGGTAAAAACAAATTATCTGCTTGATGAACTTCATTGGGAGTAATGATATCAAAATGTGCGTACTGAATTTGTTTAGGTGGTGGTAGATAAATTTGCCATATTGCCTGTCGTGCTAACCAATTTGCAGCAACAGAACGTGATACACCTGCTGCGTCAGCAAGTTTACTAATCGCTGCTCTACCTCTCCAGTATCCTTTTGGGTTATAATAAATCGATTCCTTTATAATAATTATGTATGATTAATAACCGGCTCCTAGCACTAGTTTACCTTTCATTGCAGATTTTTCTAGGAAGCTAGCAAGTTTTCTCTGAGAGATTTATTTTTTATGGAATCTAACGCGTGAATCAACTTCACATCTGCAATATGTCGTTGTTGTAAATCTTTACTTTTATATACAACATCATGAATGTGGCACGCTTGATCAATCGGATTTATTGGATACTCTCCGGGTCTTGATTGATCTCGTTCGTCAAGTCGGATATCAAGTCGGGTTCCAGGACCACAATAATTATATCCAGGAGGTTGTTTTTCTCCTGGGTATTTAGCCCATGGAGTCCCTGATAATTTTCCCAATGAAGCAGCGATATCACCACCTGTCATCGTACGAGACGAAATAAATTTGTATTTGCTTGTACCACATTTTCCACACTTGCCTGTAAGCGCAAGCTTTTAATTATTTGTTGTTATTGTTGTTAATCCACTGGTGGGGGTGAATACTCTGCATCGAACACAATATAAATTCATATTATTTATTATATTTGTACAACATGGATGTCATTGCCTTCTCAGCTACACGAAAACAAGAGCCAATCAAACATCATGCAGTGCTACCAAATTCAATCAGAGCAATCATAATAGGTCCATCTGGGTCTGGTAAGACGCAATTATTGCTTAATCTGATAATGATATGACTAAAGTGGGATAAGTTGTATTTGTTGGCACCATCCGTAGATGATCAGAGATGTTACGATATGCATAAATTTTTTTAATGAAGAAGCGAAGTCGTTGGATGAAGATGATGATAGTGATATTGTTGAATTTATCACCGATATTGATGAAGCTCCATCCGTGGATGATCTTGATGGACGTATTAATAATCTCGTAGTATATGATGATGTGATGCTGGACAAGCAATCAAATCCAGCTCGGATATTTTCCCGAGGCAGACACAAAAGCACTGATATTATATATGTTACTCAACGATATACACAAATACCTAAGGTGATCAGAGATAACTGCAGTCTTCTGGTTGTGTTTCATGGAGTCGATACACATACTCTGCGAAACATTCATCAGACTTGGTGTTCAGGGGATATGGATATGATTAAGTTCAAAAATTTCTTCTCAAAAGCACAAGCTAGCCCACACGGATTTATCACGATAAATTTACATGATCCTCGTTCGAGATATCGTATAGGTCTCGATAAAATTTTTGACTGAAAAACACAGCAGCGGGAAGGGCGACGACAAAGAATAAGTGAGCGGCTACATAAACAAAACACGCCATAAAAAAACAAAAACACAAAAATCAAAAAATAAAGTAACAAAAGTAGACTAACCCAAATAGGAAAGTTTCGGGTTGGTTAGAGATTTGGTTTTGACGTCATTGAAGTTTGTATTTTCGTTTTTATAGGAGACTTTAGTTTTCAGCGAAATCTCTAATTGAAAACTTTATAGGATCCGCCCACCCTGCTGCTTAAACAGTCTGAGTATTTCAAAGTGCAATCCTGTCAAATACGTTTCATTTGATGTTTACAAAGCTTGAAATGTCAGCTAGTGGTAAACTATTGAATCAGAGCCCGAGGTATGAATTTAATAAATTGGCTATCTCTATTCCCTCGTTTAGAACTGCAGCTATTCTTCAACTTAGCACACTTCATTTTAACACAGTCCTATGGACCCTGTGATCAAAGTTAAACCATTATACCCGAACTGGTCGAGCAAGTGCGTAGCAAAATTGATTGAAAGATAGTATCCACAAGAAGGCGTCCAGAAGATAATATCCAACAGATCATGTCCAGAGTAAAATATCCATCAATATCCAAGTGTCCATATTCAACATAAAATATCAACAGATCGTATCCAGAAAATAAATTCCAGAGAAAGAGTCAAGCAAATAGCAATCGACACATGACTTCCAAGAGATAACATCCAGAAGATAATATAAAACAGATACTCTCTTGCAAATAATATTCAACACAGTAACGGACAGATAATATCTAGATAATAATATCTAACATAATATCTAGATGATAATATCTAGATGATAATATCTAGCTGATAATATCTAGATGATAATATCTAACAGATAATACCTAGATGATAACATCTAGCAGATAATATCTAGATAATATCTAACAGATAATATCTAGATGATAATATCTAACAGATAATATCTAGATGATAATATCTAGCAGATAATATCTAGATGATAATATCTAACAGATAATGCCTAGATGATAATATCTAACAGATAATATCTAGATGATAATATCTAACAGATAATATCTAGATGATAATATCTAGCAGATAATATCTAGATGATAATATCTAACAGATAATGCCTAGATGATAATATCTAACAGATAATACCTAGATGATAATATCTAGCAGATAATATCTAGATGACAATATTTAACAGATAATATTTAGATGATAATATCTAACAGATAATATCTAGAAGATGATATCCAGAAAATAACATCCTTAAGATAATATCTGAAAGATATTATGCAGAAGATATTATGGAAAACATGGTATTCAAAAGAAATAAATTTTGGGTATTGTCTTTAGCACATATTCTTCTGCATATGACATCCTCGATATTACCTGTAAAATGTCATCTCTTGAAAATCGTCTTCTGCATATTATCAGTTAGACATCATCCCTTGAATATTATCTGTTTGACGTATGTTGGATATTATCTGTTGGATGCTATCTTCTAGACTTTATCTTACATATTTTGTTTCCTGAGTACTCTCTCCTTGATAATACCTTTTGGACATGATCTGGTATATATTATTTGCTTGATCTTATACAATGGATCTTATCTGCAAGATATTGACTTCAGCATATAATGTTCTATGCATCATCTCTAGTGTATTTATCTGTTGGATACACTCGTCTGGATATTATGCGTTTGATACTACCTGCTGGATATTATATTCTATATATTATGTGTTAGTTATTCTCTTCCGGATAGTGCCGCTGGGTATTGTGTTCTGGAGAGAATCTATTGAGAATTACCATTCGTGTTGTATATGTTAGATGTGATCTGTTCGATATAAATTGTTGGATATAATTTTCTGTATATCAGTTGTTGGATATAATCTTCTGTATGTCAGCTGTTGGATATAATCTTCTGTATATCAGCTGTTGAATATAATCTTCTGTATATCAGCTGTTGGATATAGTCTTCTGTATATAAGCTATTGGATATAATCTTCTGTATATCAGCTGTTGGATATAATCTTCCGTATATCAGCTGTTGGATATAATCTTCTGTATATCAACTGATGGATATAGTCTTCTGTATATCTGTTTGATATAATCTTCTGTATATCAGCTGTTGGATATAATCTTCTGTATATCAACTGATGGATATAGTCTTCTGTATATCAGCTGTTGGATATGATCTTCTGTATATCAATTGTTGGATAAAATCTTCTGTATATCAGCTGTTGGATATAATCTCCTGTATGTCAGCTGTTGGATATAATCTTCTGTATATCAGCTGTTGGATATAATCTTTTGTATATCAGCTGTTGGATATAATCTTCTGTATATCAATTGTTGGATATAATCTTCTGTATATCAGCTGTTGGATATAATCTTCTGTATATCAGCTGTTGGATATAATCTTCTGTATATCAGCTGTTGGATATAATCTTCTGTATATCAGCTGTTGGATATAATCTTCTCTATTCTTACGTTCTTTTGTTTTGTTTTGTTTTTTTTGGGAGGGGGTATTTTTAGAGGCGGGGTGGGGAGGAATTATTTTTTCCTGTTAGGTGTCGGAGGGGGGGGGGGGGTTCTGATGAAAATTTATAGGGGCGAGCTATTTCTCGGTCTTTAAAAAGCTACAGCCGAAACAGACGAAATAGACAAAATAAAAGCTAGTATTCTATGCAGCAACAAAATTATTAATAGAGGTGAGTAAGTTTTGGGTTCTGTAAAAATCGAAAACCGAAATAATTGAAATATCTGAAGAAAATTAAGCTAGTGCTTTTTCAGTAAAATCAAATTAAATATCATGTAGGTTGATGGCGTATGCGTGTGGAAAAAAGTGAACGAATGGTTTGGTTCTTGTTGTTTGTTGTTTTTGGTTTTTGTTGTTCTTTTTTTTGGGGGGGGGGTCTTTTATGGCGATTTTTCTGGAGGTAGGGGTGAATGTCGTAAGGTAATGGAGACATGCAAGTGTTCATAATTTTGTTATATTTGGAGGTAATAATAAGGAGTGGATCCAGAAAAGTGTTATGAGTAGAATAAAGTGAACTAGAACACAAAGCCACCATGCTTCTTTTTGGGGTCGTATGTATTTCATAAGACAAATAGTTTTTCAACGGACTTGAAAATAACATCTGTTTAAGAAATTATATTGTCTTCGTCGAATCCATCCCAAGATTTCCATGCTAGTTCAAATAACACAAAGTAAAACAAACTTATGATCAAGGGAGCTAACTCCGCCAGACCTTGACCATCCACTGAATCCGGAAGACTCTAAAATTAACAAAATATTTGACTCCCTTCTCACTGCCAGATCTGAATTGAATGAACGATGTATTCTCAATATATTTGTATGCGACGTTTATGTCAAATGACATGAAGTTGCACTAGATGAAGATTCGGAATGTGTATTATGTACGCAGGTCTATAAATCGTCCCCTCTGTGTGTGGGGTGGGATGGGTGGGGGTGGGTGCGGGTGTGATTTGGATTTTTAACATAGCTTTAACAATATTTCACTCATATTGCTACGATGTCTGCAGTATGGCAGTTTATAGTGATGTCTAGCACTGGGGCATCATGCCGCAGACATGTAGCATCATGTCCCACCCAGTCACATTATCCTGACACTAGGCTAGCCTCTTAATGCTGAGCGCCAAGCGAAGCAGCTGTTAGTACCATTTTCACAAGTCTTTGATATGACTCGGCCGATGTTCAAACCCGCGACCTCCGCATCCGAGGCCGACGCTCTAACCTTAAGGCCACCGGAGTGTTCGTCCTTTGTGTGAAATGTTTCAATCGTCAAATAAGAAACAAAGAAATTCGTCGGGTTGTTGTGCCCTATTTCTTACTTGTGAAATTTCAAGAATACGTGCAAATTTTTCTCAAATTAGCATGACAATAATCTGTATATTTAATGCAAAGTAACCAAGATGTAGTTAGGTATGTAGTAGAGAGAGCAGTGGAAGAGGAGAGGAGGAGGAGAGAGAAGTAATAAAATAAGAAAAATGACGATAAATACTTAGCGATACAAAGTCAAAATTTATTAAATGTAATGTATTTAAGCATGCAAATAACATTCTAATATGCCACATATACCGTGGTACTAGATAAAATCTAAAGATGTTATTCAATGGAAATGGTACTAGATAGCATCTAAAGATGTTATTCAGTGGAATTGGTACTAGATAACGTCTAAAGAAGTTATTCAGTGGAAGTTGTTATGTCATAGTATCCCACTGAGACACTCTTCATAAGATATTCCTCTCTCGAGCAAAACAACGGATAATTGTGAAAGTGATGGCAAATTCACGTTTTGAATGTATGAATATTGGAGTTATTATTCATTTGACATTTACGGAAAATTCATAATTCCTTCTTCTTGGTACAGATAATTATATCAAACATCGATACATCCATGGGGTGGAAAGACAAGACAGATAATCATATCAAACATCGATACATCGATGGGGTGGAAAGACAAGATATTAAATTTCTAGAAACGAATCTGATGCATATTTCCTTCCACGATTAATACCAGCCACAATTCTAACAAAGTCAAGTACACACAGCCATTATATATATATGTGTGTGTGTGTGTGTGTGTGTGTGTGTGTGTGTGTGTGTGTTTATTTATTCACTGTATTATGATAATATTCAAGAGACATGCACATAAAATGTAAATGAAGCTGCAATGTCTTGATACGGTCAGTTGAAGATGTTATAGAAGCCATAACCTCTGATAAAATAAAGGCAGATTTAGTATGCGATCGGGCACAATGAGACATTTGCTAAACGTTCTTGAAGAATGTCCAGTATTGGTCTCACTACATTTTATCTTTTGTTAATATTTGCATGGTCAAAAGGTAAAGATCACAAAGCTTCTGATTTCCTATTCACTGAAGACGTTTCTGTTGCTTTGTGTAAGATAGTTTTGCACAAAACGCGATTTCTGTGTCATGGATATGGAATGTTTATTCAGGTCTTTAGGTCTTCTCAGGTAACTTGTATACTCGCTTATAAGTCGATTCAAACTGCAAACAACAAAGATCCTGATCTATCTCAGTATAATGCATCTGCAGATCAGAGTCTATCTTGTTTGTTATACTGATTACTCCCAACAAACTGCTCAGACCCAGCTCCGCCGGCGCATTATGCGATATAGGTCTGTGCAGTTTGTAGTTGGACTTGTCTTATACCGAGAATATACGCTATGTACACTCGTCTGTGTTTGTGTTAAAATGTGTTCATTCAATCTTTCAATTCTTTTGCCCCCAACATTTTTTTGGTCTCAAATATGTGGACACAGTCTGTCACTTTTTTGCAAAGATTTTAGAATTATGATTACCTAAACAAAGACATTAATCTCTAGAAAAACAAACATAGCTAGTGTCGTCAGTTTTGTCAATCGTATATTGCATACCATTCTGAATTAAGCACATAAGAATTGTCAACTAAACGTTTTTGGTCTGCAAAAAACAAAACAAAACAAAACAAACAAAAAAACAAAACAAAAAAAAAAAACCATAAACGTTGTACACCATCCAGACCAAAAGAAAACACAATTCCCTTAAAACATGTTCCTTATCTTGTTTGCTATCTTTCAATGAAATTTTCAAGCTTGAACTGCATATTTTATTGTGTACCACTTGATTTTGTGGATCTGCGAAGAGGCCATCTGGTGTTCTGGGGAAAACAAAATAAAACAGCTTCAAGCCCATAATCCGAATATGTTTTAAGCAAAGAATAAAGAGAAGATGTTTGCTTGAAACGAGTAAATAACGAACTTATTTCATGGAGTGGATGAAAATACTTTATTTTTTCATCAACAAAATGAAATATATTTCTTTTTCATTTTTCTTTTCTTTTCGGCAAATTTTCTTTTTGCTCTATACTCAAAAGTAATGGCTAGCAATACGTATAGTACATAACAGTAACAGATTTGTTTTTACTGTATCCCGCGCGATAATGTCCTTTCCTTTTTTTGTGTACATTCACACAGAAAATATCAGTTGTAACATAATTATCCTTCCTAATTTAAGATAAAACAACACATAACAGAAATGAAGAAAAAGATATATGTATATTGTGGTATTGGAACTTAGTTTGTTTGCATACTTACCACAAGAACAATTGGGCATCTAAAATTTGCTCTAATTTCTTGGCCATAATGTTATCAATGTCTATTGACGGGACAGTGAAACACATATTTCTGATATTCCACTCCTGTGAATTATCTAAATTATTTCTCGTGAAAAATCCAGTAGTTCACGGTCCAGCATAAAATAAATGATTTTTTATTACACTTGCCAGTATACATTCATTCAATTGTTTTGGCTTCCGTTATGTACTTTGCTGATATTAAAAACTAAAGCCATTTTTTTTCGAAATCCGTCCTTCATCTCAGGTAACTTTTTAAAAAAATTAGGATTTCTGGTATGATTTTGGAGGGGAAAATATACTTTCGAAAAATGGAGTTCGTAGTATTTTTTTATTATGGCAAGTATAAATGTTAGGTCTGTGAAAATGTTATCTCCAGAGTCATAAATTAAGGAACAGTATTATTTTAATTCCCATGACCCCATCCCCAGCAAAAAAAAAATAATTTACACTTTTCCATATACAATTTTAGAATTAATTAATGATGCCATTTAGCAGAGATGAAAGTGCTCTCTCTCTCTCTCTCTCTCTCTCTCTCTCTCTCTCTCTCTCTCTCATAGTTAAATTCACCATTATGTCTCCGGCCTGTTTATTTCTCCATTTTTATGGACCCCCCCCCCACTTAAATGCAGTAATGCTTAGTCTTCGTGTTTCTCTTTTGTTGAATGGACACACTTCTACAGGTCTTAGCAATGACCATTTATTAACCCACAAGACCTCAAATCAACATCATACGAGTGTTAACCGTGACCCAGACCATGAACTAACTACTCTGTCTGTACCACATTAGTAGCAGTCTTTAGTAATTACGGGAATACCTCCATAAATCACGACGGACGCTGAAGGTAACAACCAATTAGTGCAGTTTCTGACGGACGGCAAGGCCGGCCTTCATCCATATTGGCTCCTTGGGGAAAAAAGCGAGAAAGTTCCCCGATATATCGGCTTAAGCCAAATAAAAAACCTCACAGGTGAGTCTTGGAGATAATTTTCAACATGAAAATTAAAGGCGGTTTCCTTCTTGTTCTACGTCCACGTTAGGTAAGGAACAAGTTCTCGTATTCCTACTCATAGGACAGGCCCCAAAAATTTGGATAGTTTCTATCCATGATAATATGACACCCTAGCTGAATGGACCTCTGCTATCAACATCCCAAGCCCATGACTGTATGAGTCTGACGAGTTCTTCCAGGCTGGTGTAAACTACTGTATGTACCCGCTTATTACTTCACATAATTACCAACCATGCAATTGCAGGTGTTTGTGACAATATAATGTGTGTCATTTTATATGCATTTCAGTCTACTATAAAGGCTTATTAATTCATGTGGGGTTTTTTCAGCCACATATGAACATTTTAAAAGGTTTTATGAATAGTCCATACACATGTTGTTACATCCCCACGTTGTAATTTGTCGGCCTCAAAGAATGATGCATCTGCATTTTTTAAAATTTCAATGAATGTGCATTTTAAAAGCAAAAACAAGACATATAAGTTTAGAAATTCTACGATGATAAACACCGTTTTTACATATGACTCACTTATACTGGAACATTTTTGTACCAGGTATGTTTAAAAGATATTGCAGACTGAACTGAAAATTTAAAAATCCTATTAACGAACTTGATATTTATTTTCCTATTGATGATTTGTAAATTAAATAAATTGTCAAAATTTACATAAACAGTAAATTTCGTACAAATTGATATCCAAATCACACTCCAATTAGACTCATAACACACACACACACACACACACACACACACTTACACACACTCACACACACACACATATATATATATATATATATATATATATATATATATATATATATATATATATATATATATATATATATATATATATATATATATATATATATATATATATATATATAATCCAAAGATTTCCATTTACTTTCCTGCTCATCTTCAAAGTCTGACACTTCTTTCCTACACAAAGTACTGTAGTGGCACTCAAATAGTTGAATTTGTTCCATTCGCTGTCGGGGAACTGTTTTATCATCAATAATTAAAGATGGAATCTTCAGCCCCTCAAGTTGTAGCTTTTTAATTGTTTCTTCATACAGACCCAAACTTAAAATTTCAACAGACGTTAGTTGTTGATAAAATTTCCATGTTGATTTGTTCGATTTGTTTGAAGATATAGACTGTGTTTGTTGTTCTAAGAGTTCATCGCATACCAGTTAGCAAACCTGGAAGTCATCATAGTGATGAAACATATATCGAAATAGAGACGACAACGAAACCAATTTCGTTTCTTCTCTCTGGATCATCCCAGTATCGTGCCTCTGTAATTCTTGTAAAATATTTTCTTTCTTCACAATTTTTTTCCAGTCATGAATTGAATGGTTAGAGTTAAAGAACTTTACAAGATCATCTATGGCTATGAAAGTTCCATCTTCGATTTTATTGAAAGATAGAGACTACAGTAACGGTATACAGATGGAAACCTGTTGAAGAATGAAATTATTTAACTATCAAACGTCAATAATTCAGTCAAACTAGATATCTGCTTAAAATATAAAGTTAGAATTTGATACTAGATTTTATATATTGGAAGATAAAAGACTAAAATTGTTGCCTGAGTGATATTTACACAAGGCTGGTGTCAGTTACGATCAACTGTATGATTAAATGCTTTTATATACTTCCATGTTCATATACAAACATATACGCTAATTACCATAGTCTCTATCTATGTTACTTCTAATACACATTGAGCAATAAAGTACTACTATCTAATGATGATACACTTCTAATATACCTACATACCTACATATCATGCCTGAAGTACTTTTTGCTGCAATTAGACAAATAAATGACCAACATGAGAATTAAAGTGATATGAATTCTGGGTTTCTTGATTTGTGGATTTTGGAGAGCGCACCGTTATTGAACCACATACATTAAAAAATAACATGCATTTGAAGTGTTGGTATAAAGCAATTTGATATACCAATACTATTGGTATATCAAATTGTGATCCGCCCATGGCGCAATAATACGCATATATAAACATTCTCGCGAGCGTCTGCAGTTGATTCTAGATCAATGATCAATTTCCACACATTAGTCACTAGTGACGTATGAAAAATAATGATGAAAAGTATTAATAATCCCCGTTTTCTAAATTAATTTAATATGGTACACATTTTCATCACAATCCTTTCTGCTTTCTGTTCTCCCCTCCCCTCTCAAGCATAACGTACAAACTGCGCAGAAATGTGGAATGAGAGAGAAAAGGAATTTGGGCTGGATTAAAACCTTGAAATAGAAATTACACCAAGTAACCTACAAGAATATGGTTCGTCGTAACGATACGTGTGCACTTTCCTTGGGATTTATCAACAGTGTTTATCAATGATACAATGTTGCAAACCAGTAAATTCCTCAGTTACGTGGTACACATACTGTGATATATTTAATGTTATGTTTTTTTTCTTTTTTTTTTTTTAAACATACCATAATATTCTAAAAAATCGATTATTATTATTTAAATATGAAAATGTCCAAAGCTCTCTCTCTCTCTCTCTCTCTCTCTCTCTCTCTCTCTCTCTCTCTCTCTCTTGACCATCGTAGCAGGATACGGGCTAAACTCTATGAAATGGCGAACGTAGAGGATTTTCCGACAATATCTCTGGACTTATGAATGATGGAAAAAAGTTAACTCAAACCGACCAAAGGATGAGAGACAGACAGACAGACAGAGACAGAGTTTTAAAGTCAAACCGACGAGAGAGAGAGAGAGAGAGAGAGAGTTTGTGGGTCGGTTGTACTGTTGCTAAAGCAGAATAATGACTTAGATCAACTGTAAATATATTAAAATATTTTAATTACCTCTTGTTGGTTCGTCAGTTGGCTTAGTTTCTATTTCACATTAATTTCCATGAGCCGGTATTTGAATGGTGTAGCTATCCAAGTGTTGCTACTGCTCTACTTTTATCATTACAACCATCTTTCATGTTTAAATCATAAGTGTGTATTACATTGATTTAATCAATGTGGAGAAAAATAGAAACCAAGAAAAGAAAACAATCAACTTATCAATATGCAGGGGTGATTGTAAATAGCCACTACGGCAGAGAACTACATTTTGTAGCGGACACACTCGGGGA
>JAECUM010029842.1:0-42451 GCA_016617855.1 Megalonaias nervosa
ATATATATATATATATATATATATATATATATAAAGAGAGAGTGACAAAGACAGAGAGACAGAGACAGAGATATTCTATTTACCTAACTATATTTTATTTGATAATTTAATAATTTAATCAAGATAATACTTCACAACTAGAAAATTATTTTAAAAAAATTACCTTCACATTCCACCTTTCGTGATATGAACAACACAGAATTTATCTTACCTGCAGAATTCTGTTAGCTTTCAGGAAGGCAACAGCGTCCTGACGTAGTTGTTCTGGAGATATTTGTGCAAGACAGTTCAGTCGTTTAAGTTGACTGGAGACAGCCTCAAAGAAGTAGTTCCTATTACCAGGGGTTTCTCCATGAAATTTCAGACCCATAGTTTGACAGTTTCTTTCCAAAATAGATCGGCTCGAACTGGCATCTTGTGCTGAAACGGTTGTAAAATCATAACAATAGTAACGGTTGTAAAATCATAGAAAAAATAACGGTTGTAAAATCAACATGCTCCTGTATAGCATTTGCCCAAATCAAACTTTCG
The DNA here is from genome assembly GCA_016617855.1 of Megalonaias nervosa. Classification (NCBI taxonomy): domain Eukaryota; kingdom Metazoa; phylum Mollusca; class Bivalvia; order Unionida; family Unionidae; genus Megalonaias; species Megalonaias nervosa. Next base: position 532 of record JAECUM010029842.1, read on the forward strand.
AGATTTTACTCGACTTTGCTCCATTTACGTACGTTAAACTGAAAATCCTTCTTCCAGACCCTTGTTTCACGTGATGATCTTGAGATAGTACAGATAATTTTCCTTCATCGGAAAATGACACAGGTCGCTCATTAACAATCTAATACTTTTATAAGTGTATGAGCAGATTAAACCTATCCCTTTATCGAAGGTCTTTTGAGTGTTTATTTTCCCTAAATAATTCTGCACAGAGACATACATGCATACATACATACACACATACATCATACACACACGTAAGCAAGCACGCACGCACACACACACACACATGCATACATACATACATACATACATACATACATACATACATACATACATACATACATATATGCATACATGCATTCATATATACATACATATTTTGAGAAATCGCGGATGGTGGACAAAGCGTGCAACGGCGGAATCAATCATTTCATTTTTTTCTTTTCATTTAGAGCTTATTATCTTTTGATAATATGTTGCAATGATGAAATCAAACGTGACATAATGTTGCAATGACTGTTAATATAACACATCCTCATAGAATAACATAAACCAAGGGTCGCGTCCTTATCACCAAAACTCTACACTATTTGATTTCCGGTCTTTATCAGACAATGTTGACGAATGTGATTCAATCAGAGAGATCGGCGAAGTTTAATGCTCAAAGTTAGAAACTATCAGCGTTCTTTCAAAAATCTTTGACCGCAGAACATGTACTTTGAAAATTATTTTCTATTAGTTTACACGACCTGGTCAGTTAAAATGACTGTTGTATTAGTCAACTAACCTGTCAAGAATCAATCGAAATACTGCTAATTATTGTGCTGATTCGGAATATCTATTTATAACAACTTTGATTCTACAAAAGAAATTTTAATTGAACGTTTAATACTGGTTTGATTCAATATGTATATTATTTATAATTAAGATGAAGTAAGGAAATGCGTAATGAAATAAAGAGACTGAATCTGACTCAAAATTTCAAGTTACAATATAAATATGAATTTATTTGCGGAAGATATTAAATCTATTAAACGATCGTTGTGCAGCAATATGGCAAAATCCGATAAATAAAGTATTTAACAGAACACCTTGCAGTGTAAACTGTTTATGAATTTACTACCAAATTGTATATGTGCAATTTTAGGAGCGTCGACATTGAAAGAATAAGTAAGATATGTCAACTTTATTTTACTAGACACATTAGAAAATTTGCTTATTAAACATTTGTCAGAATCATGACTTTAGTTTATGCGTAGTTCAAGTACACGTTTGGTACAAGTAAAATAAATGTTATTCTAACTTCTCTACAAGAACCGGGAATAGTACCAGGTGTGGGGTCAGGAGTAGCATGATCTCTACAAGAACAAGGAATAGTACCAGGTGTGGGGCCTGGAGAGTTTTGCAGCAGTAGTACCAGTTGTCGGGTTGTGTACTAGATAAAACAATATAAGACACTTTGGCGCTTGTCTCAGTCTGGTAGCGTGTTGTCTGCAGCAAGAAAAGATAAAAGAGCTTTGAGATATCTCCGCTTTTCATTAATGATCATGTCACAAGACAACGATGCAATATGGCAAATTTGTGACATATTTAGTTATATAATAAATGATGAGACGCTCATCTACAGTTAAAATATAAGAAAAGAGGTTTAACGCTCGGTGCAATGAATTTGGTATTTGCTACTATCTTGAAGTTATGGTCATTTAATGGCATCTTTAAATTATGGTCATTTAATGGCAGACACGTAGAGCGAAAGTTGGATTTGGAAAACATGCCTCAGAAAAGCTTCTTTGCAGGAAGTACTGCACAGTCGGTCGGGTACAAGAAAGACCCCAGCGAATTGATTACCATGCACCCGTTACGATTACCATGGCCATTCGTTGGATGGGACTGGATCGACTGAGTTTACTTTCTGTTTCTGTTTGATAGGCTCTATTTGTGGCACAAATCAATACATTGAAATCCAATTATTTGTAATCATTTTAGCTAAAACAGAAAACAAATTGAAATTTTACATCTTTTATAACATAAATATCCTTCCACGTAAATAAAAACGATGGTCTCTTAGTTACTTAAATCATACGCAATGTTTGAAATATGTTTCCGTACCTCATTCATATACTATATAAATTGTGAGATAGGCTCAATTACAGATTAAACAATCTTTATCTTTAAAAACCCAAAGCGTTACTCGATGTATTCTTGGATGGCATCAACGTATTTGCAGAAACAAAGCAAGCTAAATTCTCACCATTTGCAGCATACACGTCAATTGGTCGGAAAACACATGGTCTGAAGTAGTATGAAAATCAACGACGGAAAATACTAATGTTTTAGATAATATGTTGTCACTAGCTAGCATGGAGTTGGAGCTACTGCTCCAATACCACCATCCCGAAAAACGTACACAAAATCAAAATCAAAGATAAGAGATATCTAACCTACGTCTACAATGGTTTATGCCGTACATGGATTTACAGATGCATAACTTTGTGCAGCAAGCGACCACACAGTTGATTAGTTTCCGCCAATATTTCATAGCCTGTCAAGCGCAAGTCCCCCATCAAGTCCGAGAATGTCCACATTCAAGGCACATTTATACATCACTTGCCCGACCTGCCGCCTATACTGCCGTCTGAATGCCCAAAACCAGCACTGACTGATCGTGATTTTTTCAGACATGCGTACTGATGCGACACTTTGATTCTATGTAAATGTTTGGCCAGTTGCTGAATGCATATCCTCTTACAGCCTACGGACTCCAAGAAGTAGATTTTGATCAGTATAGATTACACTTAGTGTGTGGATAAACTTAGGTTAAGTAATGGAGAGGACTGATTGCAAACTTAATCCTGCCTAAGTATATTGGGTGTAGTTGGCTCAGAATATCCGCTACCACCTGCTTCGAACGCTGCCTACAATGCAAGGTCTCGCTCCATTCTGACGAGGAGGAAGTAAGCCCTTCTTTTCATCCTTTTCGTTGGTCCGAATTAAGCAACGAAAATGCCAATCGTTTATGTGTGTTTCCGATATTAGTTCTCTTCCGACGCCTTTTATACCGATTTCGCCGCTCAAGACAAAAGGTACGCCGCTGGCCGTTTAAGTTCGGAAGATTTCTATGAAGTGGGCAAACGTTTTCTCTATGCCTTTTCCAAGCTGTTTTAAATTATATAAGAGCATAACTTCGTCAATGGATTAAGTTTCTCTGCTTATTTTCAGGATCACAAGGCAATGTGGCAATGTGGATACAATAAGAACCCACTGTTATTATAGCTTTGATGCTCAACAGGGCGGCTCACAATGTTATGACATATACTTAGACTGCTTAAGCCAGCCTTGACCTTTTCCTACGTAGTGTATACTTACGTTGTTCCTTACCCAAGCCACTGAGAACTACTCCAATGGCGGAGAAATGCAGTTAAAAAACTTGCATATATATAGAAACATTGTGATGCTTACATCGATGATGTCATCATATACAAAAATACACCGAAAGGAAACTTGTAAACTATTTTGAAATTCTCTGATAGACTTAATGACTCAACGGACGAAAACCTTCAAATGATCTGTTTTCAAAATTTGATGAACAGAACTTGATCAAATTTGACTTTCAAGTTTGTTTAACAGATGCCAATCCGCTTTCAAATATTTTAATATTGCATAAAGCAAATCCGATGTTTAAAGAATTGAAACAACATTGCTTTATAAACCTACAGAGATTAGCAAAATAATTTGGCATGAAGATTTTTCAGATTTTACATTCATGCAATGAATTTCAGGGCACAGGTAAGATATATTCAAGAGATGACAATCAAATAAACAGGATTTCTCAACACATTTTCGTTAAAGGTTGCTTAATGTTGATGGCGATGTGGACAGGCATGAATATATAACCGGTTCCTTTCAAGAAGGCATACTTTGTCGGTAGGGTATATTTTTCAATGCAAATATGAGGCCATATGAAGATTCAGCTAACACGGATGAACTTTCTGCTGTGAAATGTTTGTATATACATTGCTTTTTCATTAAGGTGTCTTTCTTTGAAAGTTTGATAAATGTTATTAGTACCTGTATTATCTCCTTTTTGTAGTTTGATATTTTATTTTCGTCCTGCAAACCTATAAACTTCCGTTGAAGTTCTCATTTGCTATCTTATTTTTAAGATACAAAGGTAACTTCTTGTTTAACCTGGAGTTATGACAAAGGGGAGAATTCCACATAGTAAATTTGAGAGTAACTCATTTGTTTAACCCTGATTTATGGTAAAGTAGAGAAATCCACATAAAGAATTCGAATATAATTTGTTTGTTTAACTTTTAGTTATGGCAAAAAGTGGAGAAATCCACATCGTAACATTACTAATGTTATTGAAATTCATTAGAATTTATTTAGATGTTTTGACATTTGAATGCAATTTATAGGCAACCATTAATTACAATCTCCATCTTTTATATCAGTAAAGCTACGTGTACATGCCATGTGTTATCATATGAAGAGTTCATTTGCATGTACATGCATTAATTTGTCATAGGGCCATGTGGGTACAGCTAAATATAGATTATTAGTAGTATTATCAAAGGCATGTCTTGGTACAGTTAGATGCGCATGCTTTATTTTATAAAAATTTCTTTGGGCACCAGTATTAATCGATTAAAGCTTATATACCATCTATGTACATTTGTTTTGCTGATAAGGTAAATTGCATATTGCCTTTGATTCACTTTGCTCATTTGAACAGAAGGTATAATGAACATAATGTATAAATCTTCATCTCATATCTTTCAATTTATGAACAATTGCTTGTCACTACGCAGAAATCATATATGAGATTCAGTTTGAATTGAAGATGGAGTATGGACTTACATTTGGTAAGATTTTGGATGGGTTTCAGAAATAGAAAGGTTCGTACATACTAATAAGGTGATTCTGAATCTGACTGGAAGAGCCAATTGTTTTGTTATGAAAATTTTCTTTTAAAAGGCTTGGGTTACTGGTCGCCAAAATAGTTATATACCCCTGAAAACACGAATCATTGATTGAAAACATTTTACTAACAAACCTGTTCATGATAACCGGTTGTTATCGAGTGAGTTTACTGGTCCATACAATTTTATAATATTTAATACCTGGGACGTCTAACCTCCGGTTTTCCTATGAGGTCATAGGTCTTTCATTTTTTTGAGAACTCGTCTGGATACCAATCTCCAAACACCACCAGCCTAGGCCACCAAAAGTTTCCAACACAGTCACCCAAATCACGTAGGTAACTGTTACATTTTAACGATTGTAATACAGTAGGTAATTACAATTATTACAAATTAACTAAAATTTAGTTTGAACTTTATTGGTTTGTTTGATTGATTGATTAATCACATGGTAATGATATCAAGCATTGACGTAGCAGTTTTCTTATACGAAAGCACGTATGAGACTTCAATACTGATTGTGCTACCATATTATCGTTTCATCAGGTAGATAGAATTGTACATCCTGATGTTGCCATCTACGCTGGCAAGTTTAATTGTTTTGATAAAATTTCATTTCACATTGTGCCATATATCAACTCACTCAGTCAGCACTATCAAACTGTAAAGTGCACTTTTTGAAATGTTTAGTGGTTGCTATGAAAAATACATAGATTTTGTGTGATACATGTTCATCTCATTAAAATTATTTGCTATTTTTTTTAAATAGGAATTATGTCAGTTATTTCTGTAAATTATAAGTTTAGCCGGTAAAACTTTAGGTATGCTGGCTAACCTATTAATAATGTCGGTATCCCAGGACAGTTGTTTTGAAGACCAGTGATCCCACACAAAAGCCAGAGATTAGGTGGCTCTAGTTATAAAGGGCAGAGGAGTAGTAAAATGCAAACTCCCAGAAGCCTCTTGGGAAGTCATATGTTAGGTTTCGCAGTGTTGTAGCGAAATTTTGGCATCCTATATGGCCCTGTATTTTGTGGTCCATGCGTTTTAGTCGAATACTGATTTTAATATAAAGATGAGTCACTACCAATGAAAATTTCGTAAAATAGTTCAAACGCAAATACTTAATGTTACACATTGCGTGAAGATACCCTAACATGAGGTTGTTGTAAGTTTGGAAATGGGTACAGAGTGATGATTTTGTGGTACAAAGCATGAATAATTAAGAAAATATGTCATACTAACAGTTTGATTTCCTATTGATCATCATTTATTAATTTATTGCCTAAGTACAATCCAAGTGACCAAAACATCAACCAGTTTAATATAAGTAGTAGAAAGATAGAGCTTAGTAAGCCACGAAAACAATTTTGTTTGCTTAACTCCATCCTTGCTAGAATCTGTCCTTTTATATGTAACACCATATTTAATTTAAAGACGAACACTGTAAGTGGTAATTAGCTTACAAATTGCAAATTCTGAACTACTCGATCCTCTCTGTATCCTGTCCTTACACTGAATGTACTTTTAGTACAAAAGCTGAATAACTCGATCCTTTCCTTTTTATGTAACACTATATTTAATTTAAAGACAACAGTTCTGCGGTGATTAGTACACAAATCTCGAGTTCTGAACAACTTGATTCTCTGTTTCCAGTCATTGTGAGAACAAAAGCTGAACAACTCAATCCTTATTGCATCCTGTCCTTTTATATTGAATACTGTACTTAATTTAAAGAGAAGATCTGTAAGTAGTGATTAATATACAAATAGCGAGTTCTGAACTGCTCTGTCCTTTATATATCCGGTCCATTTATAAGTAGCACAGAACGTAATATATATACAAAAGCTGTCAATACTGAGTCGTATACTAGAGGCGTCTTAACAACTCGATCTGTGCATTCTTACCTTTTATATATAAGAATGAATATAATTTAAACGTGAAATGGTGACAGTTTACATATATAAAATGTGCGATTATTTAAGAAAAGCAAAGTTTTATATTATTCTTCTTGACCTCACGCTCTACTGGGCAAAAATAATTTCTAGGAATTTAAGATATATAATTTCTTCTTTTAACTGCTGAGTATTGAAACGATATATGACGTTCTCTATGAAAAATCATATTAGCTACTGTAATATACATACTGCATATACGCTAGACACCATTTTCATGTAGTACAAAGTAGACGTCATTAGAAGTCGTCTGGTTAGCCACTCTCCCGTCAGTATGGCCATCCATTCAGTGGGAATAGTGATTACAAAATTTTCTACACATCCACTGTGGCAGCCACATTGGATATATGACTGTCTCCATTTTCATTTAGGACAAATTAGGTCTAATAACAAATGCATTGGTGAAACCTCGTGTTGATGTAAATATCCACTTCAACTGGGATTATGGTATTTTCATAATGGTCATATTTCCAGTCAATCGTTTTATATTGGGTATTTGGGAGGTGCCATTTTCATGTGAGACCAAACAGACGATCATGGAAAAAAGAAGAAAGAATATCTCATAATTTCAATGACATGTAGATCTAAAATGAAAACTGTGGCCATCCCAGTGTTATATGAGGGGACTTACTATAGTATTCATCCACAGGTATTGTGTATATATATATATATATATATATATATATATATATATATATATACATATACATATATATATATATATATATATATATATATATATATATATATATATATATACACACACACACACACAATTGTACGAGGTTTAGATTACTGAAGGGCGAGCGGTCAGATATATACGGTAACTCTGGTTAACAATCACGCTTTAATACATTCATAATTTCTGCATTTTTTCAAGATCTATCAATTACTGAAGATGTTTATGAAATTTTAAGAAGTGACAACTGACTTATGAACACTTACTGTAAGATACGGAAACTTTAAGTATTTTGTCACGGGCAATATGTGAGAGAACCTTCAAGAATCAAGAGAGGGGCCCGGTGAATACCCAGCTAATGGAAGTCCTAAGTTTAGTGGTTCCGTGGTAGAGATATGTAGGGCCACAAGTATAGTATTTATGCCTGAATTTGAATCCAATAGTCCTCAGTTTGATTCTCACTGGCACCTATATTTTTTTCTACTTTTCTAATTGTATTTAAATTAATAAAAATACCGCCAAGTTGCTTATAGTTGTATTCCAGACGTTTAATAAATTAATTCATTGCGTAAAGAATAATGAAAAGTTTGTAAAACCGTCATTTTGACCTCTCTCAAAGTGTCAAGAAGCCTGAATCAAAATTTGATAAGTCATGCAGTAAAAATTAAATTTTGCTGTATCAGTTTAAGTTTGCAATCTCTATCATTGCGTTAAGCTATTAACTAAACGATCACTATAGACCGGAATTGCATTATTTTGTACACGTTTGTAACTTACTTATAACAATATTACTACTACCTTTCAAATGATCCTTATGTAATGAAAATACCAGCCCGAATTTCATATCCGGGTTTGGCTGTATCAACTAAATACAAGGCCAAGTCAGTTTCAATTCCTACATTGTCACCAGACCGCTCCGGTGGACAAATTGGTGAGAGCGTTCGCCTTGGACGCGGGAGGTCGCGGGTTCGAACCATGCTGAAAGTCATTCGAAGTCATACCAAAGACTCATAAAAATGGTACTACCAGCTGCCGCTCAGCATTAAGAGGATAATGTTAGGACTAGTCGGCATGGTGTCAGGATAAAATGACGGGGTGGGACATAATGCTATATTTCTGTGGCATGATTCCCAATACTTGACATCACTATAGACTTCCACAATGCAGACATCGTAGCGATATTACTGGAGAACTGTTAAAGCTACGTTAAAAATACAAACCACACACACACACACACACACACACACACACATACACACACACACTGTCACCATATAAATATATACAACTGTATGTACAGGTAATACGAATGATATTGATCTTAAAAATAAACCACACCAAATAGCATATACATTGCTGTAAAATCAAATACCTAGAACTTATGCTTACACAATTTCTATAAATCCAGTAAAACGTAAGACTATCGAATTAATGTGTGCACTTCCTCATATGTGAGATACTTGTCTCTCTTTACCACGTCAGTCTTGATTTAAACAAAATGACCACTCCTTGCAAAGAATTGTGAAGATACATAACAACGAATTACGTCATATACGTTGACCTAACCCAGGAAAATTTTAGTTTTATCAGTGAAGGACTTTTAGTGCAAACATAAAGTCTCAACCTGGGAGATGTGTATATCATTCGGGAAGATTAGTCTCGTACATGAAGAGGCAGTAACAAAAATAAACGATAAATTACTGTCAATGGAAATAATACGCATTCGACCCCACTCTACTAATAACCTCTCAAATCTAACGACCTCGTTTATCAATACTATTACCAGTACATTTACTACAACTAATACTACTACTTCTGCTACTGTCAGTATTAGTATTATGTCTTCTATTAAGACCACTACTATGAAGATTTTCTTCCTCTTCTGCTGTTATTAGTACTAGTATTATTTTCTAGTATTACTGCTACTACTAATGCTACTACTACTAACATTTTTGTCTTTTACTACATCAACTATTGCGGATGAGAATAAGTTTACTACTGATATTATTACATCTAAAGTTTGCTACTGCATTTTAGTCTGCTGTTACTAAAGTTACTACTGCTACTAGTGCTACCACTACTACCACCATGATTAATATTATTAGACTTACTTTTGCTTTTAAAGCAATTTCGTCCTCTATGGCTACCACTACTATTGTCCTTGTCGTTACTAATAGTAGTATTCATGCAACTGTTATTACTATAAATAATAACTACGCCTGGAATTAGTCCTGGTTTCTGTAGTAATCCTGCTCGTCGTGATCCTACGCCTACTATTACTTCTGGTCCGATGACTGGCCCTATTTGAACAATTCAACAAAATTGTATTGGCAACCTGTCTAAGATATCGCACACTCATATGGTGAAGATGAGAATAACCGAGATAAAATTAAAAATATTTTGCTATCAAAAACGTGCTATTCCAATGCAAAGTGATGGTAAGCCCGAACAAACAATGTTATTCTTTAACTATAAACACTGTAAACAAGGTGAAAGTAAAAGTTTGCAATCGTTCGGCTGGAAAAGAACAGAAAATTAGTGGATCAAAGGAGGATAAATTTTCACTAATATTAATTCATACAATTAAAGCTAATACAATTAGGCAACACTGACCATAAGCATGGCTAAACAGATTTAGTAGAATCTTTACATGTTTTAGTAGACATATACTAGAATTTAAATTATATAAATATTATCTTTTTAAATCAAATTTATAAGCTAAATAATGATCTAGAAATTCTACGATTTGATATGAAATCTTCATAGATTATATATTCATCAAGGTGGCAGAACATTAAGAGTATATTTGATTGATGTTGAAGTTGTATATTCATAAATGTTATGACCAGAAACAGGTATTAAACAGATATTCACATGCTTCGCAATAATACAAAGAAAATGAAAAGTGGTGATTGAAGTGTTGGTAACGATGGTTGATGTAGGGGAAGCAACACTATCACATTCATTAATAAATTCCTAAAAAATTTCAAAACACTATTGCTGAGTATTTGTTTAACTGGTTTTAACATCAGCTGAAAAAAGTATTTATTTTAATAGTTGATAATAACCTTTTGTCACTTATTTGCATTAAATGGCTTGTTCTTTTCAATTGTGCTTCAAGGTTACGTTGTAGTGCCAAAATGGACTAAATATATATTTTCCAAATTATGCCAGCTACTGCAGATATGGATATAAAAAAACTAAGTTTTTATTTGTTTCATGAACTATATTATCAGAAGTATTAATTTCAACTTTGTCTACACAATTCCTACTTCTGTGATGCGCTTGTTGGCAAATTATTACAGATGATTTATAAATTTATACCACCTCTGTATTTATATCAAATTTACTCTACCCTCATTTTCACGAATCTAATGACTATCACTAATTATTATTATATCCTCATATATCATCTATCCTCATCATCATATCACTGGATGTTACAGTTTTGGCAATGTTTTGAATCAGAAACATATTGCTGCAATTGTTTTGTAACGTTTTCATATTATATAATACATTTCTTCACGTATAAATGTTTGTTTCTACTGTGTGATGAGCATTATATTAAGACATAGTTCATACATATTTGTTAACTTTGTACATCGTCACCTAAAATTAAAATAGCAAATGATTAAATGCTCTACGTTAGCCCATTACTAGCATGAATAAAGAAAAACGTATATCGCATATCGTTTTCTTGTATTATTTCAAAAATTGTATTTACCACATCTTTTTCGTATCCACAATCTTTTTTCCCACTATTTGTCTACTCCATATTTTGCCCTTAATTTTAAGCCAGTTCTCTTACTATCGTGTTGTAGATTGTATGTCTATAGAAAAAAAAGAAGTTTCCGTGGAATACATGTTTATCTCGTTAAATCTGTTACCTATATGATGTATCACATAGTGTTTACAATGGACTGTAGGACAAAGATGGGTCCACTATTTTGTTGTTTGTTTTAAAATCTGAACTCTATCAATTATTTGGAGAGGGCAGTTGTTAGGTTTCCCGGGGTTATAGTAAAGTTTTTGCAACCAATAGCTCTCATATTTTTTTGTGACCAATGGCCCAGGGTCTTTAAATACATAAGGTCACCACTACTGTAGCAAAATAATTATGATTGAAAACAAGTTGTATCAGAACTTGAATGACAATGTTTTAATTGTGTGCATTTTAGTAAGACAAAGAAATCAGCTTATGATATTTGGAAAAAGGTTATTACGTAAGGAATGTCGCTAAACATAATTTTAGTTGGCAAATGCTTTAACAGTGATCTTCTTCATTTTGTTCAACAATATATATAAAATACATAACCTATGTCGAAACAAAGGTAAATGGCCTGGCACGAAAGTTTAACCTAATAATGATATCGTATATTTAACGACGGCAACTTAATAATAATAATAATAATAATAATAATAATATCGATCAATAAGTAGTAGGAAAGGGAGAGAATCGATACAAGTGTAGAAAAATGAGGGTGTTTATTTCTGGTAAGTATAAGAAATATTTTGGGTACGTTTTATTACCGTGAATGAAGTAAGCTTTTGGGCTGAGTCATTCTTGTACTTTCCTGCAGCATTTGATTTCTCGAATTGCTTCCAATACCGTCACTTTAATATTTCGAGGATGACTAAAATGCTCCGTTAAACAGTGCTAATATTCGATTATATTTCTGATATTCACTGCATAGTGAGCAAAACTTTAGACAACGGTGGGTTAGCCAAAAATGCAGAATAGCATTTACTATGTGTGCGATGAAGCGAAATTCTCCATATCATATGTCGCGTTAAGATAGGTTACGTTTTTGCATGCCACCCAGAATTTTATGATAGGAGGAATGCTGAATAGCTTAAGTCGCGTTCTAATAGGTTACATTGCTTCATTGCAGCCTCTGTATTATGATAGGCAAAATGCAGAATCGCATATTATGTATCATTTATGGCAAGGCTATATCGTGGCATAATGAAGTTGTTTGAATCGCCCTGAACTGAACTTATCCGTACAGATTTCACGTCGGTGACTTAAGATAATTTACTAAGCGGTTACTGCCAACCGAGTTCTCTCCCTTTTATGTTTATGGAGAACATTATAATCTGGAACTTCCAAGTATATTCGAAATTTAAGCAACGTTACAAGCTGCAAGAATCTCCAGGTTCATAACCTATGACAACTGTGTAAATATTTTCTCAAAATTTGTCGAAGTATAGTGATGGAATAGGTTTTACTGCTTTTGTGGTTAGAAGATAGAATGACATTTTTCCTACTTGTATCAAACTTTTGGTTGAACTAATATACTAAAGTTATGATGTTCGACAAAGGTTTTGGTAAGCTAATTGTGTGATCTGTCAAGTGAAGGTGAAATGCATTATTGTTCAGTGTATAACTTCCTATGATTGGATATACTGCAAAGTGTTGCGTGAAATACTTTATTTATAAGATTCTGTATCTTTATTTGACGATGGATTTCATTTTTTTACCTTAATTATAAATAATACACATATTGACTCGAACCATTTTAAAAGTTACATCATAATTTACTTTGTAGAATCTAAATTGCTCTAAACAGATGTTGTGAAACTACACAATAATTAGGAGCAGTTCGGTTGGTTCTTCACAGTCTAGTTGACTAATACATCAATCATTTTAACTAACCTGGTCGAGTAGACTGATAGGAAATAATTTTCAAATTACGTGTACTGCGGTGTAAGATTTTTGAAACAACGCTGATCGTTTCTAAGCTTGAGCATGAAACTTCGTCGATCTCTCTGATTGAATCACAATGGTTACCATGATCTGATAATAACCGATAATCAAACAGTATATAGTTTTGCTGATAAAGACACGACTCTTTAGTTACCATGTTCTCTGAAGATGAGCTGATTTTACATTCATTATATGGAAATTTAATGAAAGTGATACATGACTTTGTGCACTTCGGCCAGCTTATGAATTGTATGAGAATTCTTTAACTTGGTTTTATTGAAGCATATTTCATAATCCTGGTCCGGTGTCAGCAACACTTTCCACGGTGCCAAAAACTGGAATATTTGCGATGTACTCCTTTCTAAAGTGACCCAACACATATCGAATGAATAATAACCACTCGTCTGCTGAGAACTGTTTGGTGGGCTGCATCAAGGTGATATGGAACCCCAATCTCTTTCGGACTGAGCAAAGTATGTATTCATGCACGAAATGATAATATGATGGTCCATGGGCTTGATATAAGTTATTAATAAGGTTAGAATAATGCTCTAACGGGTATAGATTTAGCAGTGCATATAGAGCCTATGAGATAAAAGACGATTTGTACGATCTCAGAAAAATTGTTCTCACGAGAAGGTCTGGTTATGGCTCCAGAGCCTATTTGAGATCACGGACGATTGACATAAGATTAGATAGTCTTATTCGACGCGTAGGTTAGGTAGGAGAGAGCGTCAAGGTTTAAGGGCAACAGTTGTAGGTACATATCGTTACCATGCGAGAAGTTCTGGTCGATAATTGCATGACTTTGGATCAGTAAGGATTGTTGTGTGGCTAGCTGGAGTGGTTCAACGGAATAGGCCCATGAAGCGCACTGGAGCCGACGGATCACATGCTAAAAGAGAATTGCAATTGCGAACAGAGACAATTGATTACATTTTGTCAGATAAATAATGATATTCATCTGAAAAGATTTTCCCACAAACATGTATTCGTTTCCGAAAAGTTCGTGTTAGAAAAAAGAAATAAAATACAAGGCAGACAATTTGTCTCGTTTCGCGTAATCTCTTTTCCCTCTTTTCTACCTCTTGCTTCACCTGTTCATCACTCGTTCTTTCATTTCTCCTTTTTATTCATTTCTCCTTTCTTCTATCCTTCATTATTCATCCTTATTAGTTATTGATCCCTTTCTTTCTTCATTCATTCCTTCAATCGGACATACGTTTGTTATTTCTTCCTCCATTTCGTCTTGCATTTGCACGTCACTACATTATGTCAAGTTTTATTTCATCATTGCAACGTATTATCAAAACAAGATAACATAAACAAAAAAATGAAAGAAAAAATGAAAACGCATGATTCTTCCGCGAAGTCTCAAGGGTCCAAGTATTTGCCGCATTCTCCCACAAACCTAACGCAAACCACCTTTAAAATGCATATAAATGCTAATTTATCAGTGAAAATATAATATGTTTGAATTTAACAAAATGTGAAATTTATCATATAATATGTGAAAACAATTTGGAAATGAGACTATTAATTTTACACCAAGTCCGATTTTCAGCTGTAAAGTGTTGTTACGATATGTGCATTTCTTGATTCATAATCATTACAACATCCATTACATTAATTAGATAATTGAAATAAGTAATTTTGCTTAACTACATTTGAGTGTAATTTAGTATATTTCAGTGCATACCTTGGTCTTTAAAAATACGCTGCAGTTTTCATTTTTATCTCGTGCGATGACATTATAAGCGTTTGCGTGTGAGGTGTAGAATACCGAAAATGTGAAAACTGCAGCCGACTGCAATGTGTTTATACAAACTGAACTATCCACGCAGTCATAAAACAACATGAAACTTTCAAATTTTCCTTCTTAGAGATAAATAGAAATCTCTGAAAATATTATGTTGTTGCACTCATGTGGGTTAATTTATTTTGTTAAGAAAATGGCGTGATTATGATGCTCTCTTTACTGATAAATGAAATTGGTGTGATGTTTAATGTTATTTATTTTGAACGGTATTTGTAATTTTCTGTTTCCGATAATTTAAAGCTCGATGAAGAAATATTATTTTTAAACATGAGCAATAAATGTATATAAAACAGAATTTGCGTTGTAATAAAATATATTTTTTTATACTGGATCAGCTAATTCTTTAATGACATCATTGGCAGTCATATTTAGGGTATGGTGGACGATTTACCGTTGAGTTCATATGGTGTTTGGAAAAATTGAAATATGTTCGTTGAATTTCAAGATCCTGTCACAAATCATACATGCTTAAACAGAACGCAAATCAAATTTTCTGTTAGTATTTATATTTGTAATTTAGAAGTTAATTTTGCTTCAGTGTGCCGTGTTCAAAATGGTCAGTTTTGGTGGTCGCATATAGGAAAAATTGTCAGGTTATCCATCGTCCAGGTAAAATGGGCAGAATATCGTTTGCTTATGACCCTATCGGAAAGCATCTATTATCAAACATACATTAGGCCAGCGGTTCCCAACCTGTGAGCCCGCCCTCCCCCCCCACCCCCACAACCAGGGGAAGTATTAAAGCGGTCCGCGAATTCACATGGCTTTGTGCCTTTAACACATATTTTACATTATATATTTGTTGTTGATAAACTTGAATTCATTTAGTGTGGTTACTGAGTTCATAATAGTCATTATGTATTTTCTCAATTAACGCAGCCTAAACGTACAGCCAATAGGGGGTCGTTGAAGATATGAATTGGTCCTCATACTTTGATAAATGTTATAGTAGTCCTTTACATAAATGCAGTTGTTGGACATATTGATTCCACCACCATAAGAAACGTGATACATATATCGTGCCACCAACAGGAGAGACAGAAGCTAATTAGATGTGCAGTGGTTGATTGTGAATTATTTCCTGATTGAGTCTGACAAACATTGTACCATCTAGAGTTTTTGTATCACTGTTAGCACCTTACCCAGTCTATCCCGATTCCTAATAAAGAAATCAAGGTATATAGGACTAATTATAGAGAAATGCAAATATACACAAACAGAACGGAAAGTGCTATCCCTGGATTCTACAAGAGATTAGTTAAAATTACTGTACCAGGCTGGTGTAAATAGAAGATAATTAATTAATAGGTCGCAATGCGAGTGTGTCTGCTAGGCACGATTGGATATAACTGTAGCATCATTTTTGGTGATGTGTTCTTAATCGTCATGGAATATGGACTGGTGCGTGCAGGTAAGGCGATGGATGCCGTTTATCGGCGGACCTTGGTTCGAATCTCTGTAGGGCTAGAGTTGAAAATTCTCTAACATGTATGATTGGTGTTATTTGTATTATGCACGTAGGTTTATCTCAACATTTAGAGACCTTTTATCACGTTGACGGTTACTCTACTAGCGACTTTCACAGTTACACAATGCTGTAACATTTTGTCTGAATAGTGTGTTTTGTTACACTTTGCATATAGTTGGCAAATGTTGTTACCTTATTTTTAAAACACATAAAGACAACCATATGTTGTACATTCTGAAATGATCTGCACGAAACGATTTATAAAGACGATACGAGGGGATCAATTAAGATAAATGTCTACCTTGCAACAGAGAAATCATTCAAGTTTACTTGATAAATAAAAGACAAGCTCTGATTGTCTGGTTATGCTTTTGTGCTTATTTCAAAATATTAGCCGGAAGTATTTACCAAAAATGTTGAATAGCGGAGTAGTATTAGCAACGTTACTGCAGTTGATGTGATAACCACAATTGTCATCATCACTACCATTATCGTCACCACTACAGTTAGTAAGGCATAAGTCAACAACGCTTTTATGGCACTTAAACACGTTCAGTTGAAGCTATGTGTTATAAGCCAATAGCCTATTATGGAGACTGTTCCGGTTTCCTAAGTGGTTCGAGCGTCCGCCTCGGGTACGGGAGGTCGTGGGTTCAAATCCCGGCCGAGTCATACAAAAGACTGATAAAAATAGTATAAGCAGCTGCCCTGCTTGGCGCTCAGCATTAATTGGTTAGTGTTTGGATTGGTAGATCTGGTGTCAGGATAATGTGACTGGGTGAGACATGATGTTCTATGTCTGCGGCATGATGCCCCAGTGCTAGACATCACTATATACTGCCAAACTGCAGACATCGTTGCGATATGACTAAAACATTGTTAAAAGGACATTAAAAATCCAAATCACACTTATACACACACCTGTTGTGGACAGAGCAAATGTTCCGTCAGAGCAGACACACCATATATACATTCTTTACAGGTATGAGAAACGTATCTAGTCTTGGTTTAGATTTAGTTTAGTTGTTGTTGTTGTTGTAGGGCTTAATGCTATTTTTCAGCACACGATAGGCTATACATGGCGGCCAGTATTAATGGTGGAGGCAGAACCCAGGATATCCCAAGGAAGAACCACCAACCCACGAGAAAGATTTAGTTTAGATTTTTTCCTAAGTTCGTTATCTGATTGACTATGGAGAAGAAAGATATTTAGGAAGTATTAATCTCACTTCTAAGGAGCTTGTAATCTTTTATTATATATTATTAATTTTAGAAAAATATACTGTGTCATGGATTGTTTAAAATTTATGTAGAACTTGTATCAATTTGCAATTATAGGAGTTATTATTGTAAAAATGTATTTTTTATTGTATTACCTTTATTGAAAATTATTTTGGCTAAAGTTTGGAACATATATTTCTTAAGCATTTTTGGATTTTTTTTAGCTTATTTTACATTTGATTATTTAGATTACATTCCACGATATACAATTACATAATTGTATAAAGTTGGTTAGCTTTAAATAAACATAATAGCTTTTTTCTGTCTCTTAAAAGTGTAATTTGATTTGTGTGCACTATTTTTATATTGAGTGCTGTTTGATTTCAATAAAAAATTGCTACGTTGCGGACGTCTGGTTCTGACCCCTTTTTACAGTTCGAACCCTGCACCTCTCCGCACATACTAGCGATGTAACACCCACATCACAAGAGTGACAACGCCCACAAAAGAAGGCCAGAATATCTTTCTCTCTCATTCTCTCTGCGAGTTGCCACATCAATTAATTGGGCATGATGAGAAAACTTTACTCAAGTAAACTGACTGCAGCAAGGGCTAAAACATTGCAAAAATAATGATGTTTGATTATATGTTTTATCAACACCACCACCATTATCAACACCACCACCAGTATCATTATTGCTACTAACGCCGTAGGAAAGGAGCCATTGGACAACGCTGTTATGACACGTTTACTAAGACCCTACTCATATTAGTAGTGGTGAAAGTGCTGATTAATTATAGGCCGAGAGGTGATTTGATTTTAGTTGTAGCAATAGTGGTAGATGTAGGTGTTGTTGTTGTTCTAATGGTGTTAGTACATGTAGGAGAATGAAAATGAAAGGGAAATGGGGGACTTCAAGTCACAGTAGTTGTATTTGCTGGACTGACAAATAGATTGATGCAAGTAGTCGGGTTACTAAAGTCGTATAAATAAACTGAAAGACGTGTATGCAAACATTGGAGTTTTGCGGTGGCAATTGTATCAATGTTCATTCTTCCCTGTTATTCAAGTTTCTGTACACTATCTGCATTTGCTTGAATAAGCAACACGAACGAGGTATACATGTAATTAGAGAAGAGGTCTGATCCTCAAAAAGTCCTTGAAGTTTTTTTATTTGCAATAACGCAACTCATCTATATACATTAACCTATTCATAAGCTCGGTGGCGGGTCATCCAGGTAAGGCAACCAATTCATAACCTAGCTGGCTGGTATACGCTTCTGAAATTCTCGCACTGATTGGTTGGTTTGTTTATAGCAACACGATTTAGCACAGATAAAACAGGAGAATACCTGGAGTAAATCAGGAAAGCTTGCATTTTGAGGGATTTATAGGCATCTTGTAAGTATAAATCTTCTTTATATGATTATATAACTGTCCAAATACGCACCCATATTACTTGTGTTCACAACGAGAGACTACATCTAGTCGATGTATTGTGTCGGTATCTGTCAGCTACACACGTAATCATTCATATCACCCATGTTCACAATTATTGGAATTCATACCTAGTCAGTGTATAGGAAGTGTACGGTAGCCACAATCGGCCGACAAATTTGCAGTGCAAAGAAACTAAAATGTGTACATGTAAACAGTTTTCTAAAATGTGTTCGTGACCGTCTACAATTATAAAGTACATGTATATATTTGCTCAGATGTGTACATGCGCAGCTATGTGTCATTTTATAGGCCACTACGAACACATTGTAGAAAAATATGTACATGCACACATTTTAGTTTGTTTGAATTGCAACTATATCGGCCGCTACCGGTCATCGTAGAAATGGTACTGAAGTTACATTACTTTCGAAAACATTTATTATAAAATATTGACACAAATACATGGCATTGCTGAGTTCAGACTTGACATAGATGCTATAGCATAGTTGAGGTCAGATTTAATGCAGATGAACAGTATGGTTGACTTCAGACTTGATTCAGATGCAGAGCATGACTGCGTTCAGACTTGATACCAATGCATAGCATGGTTCAGTTCAGACGTGTCCAAAATGAATAGCATGGGGGAGTTCAAACTTGACCGACACATAGTTTAATCGAATTCATAATTTACACAAATGCATAGCATGGTTGATCTCAGATTTGACACAAATGCGCAGTATTGTTGACTTCAGACTTGGCCCAGATCTATAATCCACGAGTCGGATTTTGGTAACGACGTAAGTGTAGGACGATAGTGACTGTAATAAGCACTCTGGTGATACATTGAATTTTTGGGGACAACAAAGAGTAGCAGAGTAAGGACGTAATTTTGCATGTTTTCTTTTGCTAGTTCAAATCGCTTTACTCCGATATAAAATAATGAAGATGTCGATCATGTTATCATTAACATTCTAAATGTCTCAGATATGGTTATTCAGAAAGTTACGATAGCCTAAATAAATAAATAAATAAATAAATAAATAAGGTCATCGATCAGACATAGAAAGAGATGTTTAACTAAAACGTTTTCGTAAATCAAAGAGGAAATCATGTTCAGCCACACCAATAAAGTTGCAATTATGATGTACGTGCCATTTCATTTGCAGCTGTGTGATATGGCTATAAGCTACTAGAAGCGCATGAAAGTATAACATAGTTTGCTTTCATTATTCCTAAAATGAGTGCATAATTTAGGTCAAAATTTCATTTTGTCAGGGGTTGTATTATTTCTTAAGTCTATCATATTTATACAGAATTCTCTGATCCATTTTACAATGAGTCTTTCACTATGATAACCAACTTGATAACATTCTCTTGTCTGTTTATTGTGATGGCATGCAGCATGAAATAAGTTGACCGTCCTCTTGTTTGATTGGGTATATCAGACTTTTTTCTCAAGTAAATAATAACTAACGATCATTTTCTAAGTTATTAAGCACCGAAATGTACATATGCAAAATGTTGTTTCCAATGTACACAAAGTTCACGTAGCAGGCATTTGTGTGCAAAACCAGAGATAGTCAGACTGAGATCATCATCAAGGTGCCCTATACCTATGAATAAACTATACACCGAAAGTATGCATATAACTTTTTTTTATCGTATTCTATCTTATCTTTTGATACGGAAAGATATACGTAGTCCGTTTTCTCTCTCCACTCTAACCCCATGTTAGATACAAAAGTTGGAAAGTTACATTGGTTGGTGAAACCCATCATGACGGTGCAAATATTAGAATCCTACATTGAATCAGAGATGTTTAGGACTCGCAGATAAACTTTACGCAACTTCCCTTAACATTTAATAGTTTACGGTTATCTAAGCGTTTGTGGAAAATTCGTGAAGAAATGTTTATATGCCCTTTGAAATCTTATAACATCAATAATTTAGAAAGATTGGTGCCATCTTATTTTGAAAGTGAATGTTGCATGTCAAGATCAAATGCAAGACACTAGTATTGATGTAAGATATTTATATAATTCCATAAATGTATTACTCTTATGTACTCCATAATAATAACGTTATGATTTATTTCTGTTCGTTCTCGTTTTTGAATGGTATTGTCAAAGAATGCAAGGTATATTGTAGCACAAAATGGTGAATAAAGATCAAGGTCAATAGCACCGGATGTCCGGTATGTATAAGGCGCTTGCCTTTATAGATCACCGACATCTCACCTCTTTCCAGGTTTTCTCTACGCCAGATATAATGGCCGCCATGCATAGCATATCATCTTGCAACCAAATAAATTAAGTAAGGTTATCAACAACAAGGCTCGATATTGAATTAAATCAGAGAATAGGGGATGGTTCCTGTTTAACGTTTTACCTTTCTGAAGCAAGAGTTATTGTAATGAGAAACGATTCAATATGAATCAGATGAAGTAGATACTGTCTTCATTTTTTATTATAGGTTTGTGAAGTTACTGTTTCTTTAGGGCTATGATCAAATTGATAAAGCATTTCCCTAACGCGTTAGACATTGTAACTAACGGGTAAAAGGATGCATTATGACGCTTTATATTTTGAACACATTTCGAATATTTTAAATTTCATATGTAAACATTGAATGCTCAATGTATTAAAAACCAAATGTAAATCACGTGCTGATTGGATTCTACTTGTTTCTCCAAATTACAAGTTTCTACATAAGGCATAGTAATTATGCTGCTGGTAGTATTCTAGCGACAGAGTAGCGAAACGAAATGGGGCTAGGAGTGGTAGTATTCTAAAGACAGAGTAGTGGAAAGAATTGGGAACGGGAGTGATGGTATTCTAAAGACAGAGTAGTGGAAAGAAATGTGTATAGGATTGGTGGTATTCGGAAGATAAAGAAGTGGAAAGAAAAGGGAAACAGGAGTGGCAATATTCTGAGAAAAATATAGAGGAAAGGAATTGGAGTAGGAGTGATGTTATTCTAAAGAAAAAGTAGTGATAACGAAGTGGGAATAGGAGTGTTG
The DNA here is from genome assembly GCA_016617855.1 of Megalonaias nervosa. Classification (NCBI taxonomy): domain Eukaryota; kingdom Metazoa; phylum Mollusca; class Bivalvia; order Unionida; family Unionidae; genus Megalonaias; species Megalonaias nervosa. Next base: position 22,787 of record JAECUM010029842.1, read on the forward strand.
GTATTCTAAGGACAAAGAAGTGGAAGAAAACGGGAATAGGAGTGCTATGATTCTCAAAAAAAGTAGTGGAAAGAAATGGAAATAGGAGTAATGGTATTCTAAAGACATAGTAGTAGAAAGGAAATTGAATAGGAGTGGTGGTATTTCTACAAAGTGGTGCAATGAAATGGGAGGAGCAGAAGAGGTATTCTGAAGACAAGTAGTTAAACGAAATGGAAACAAGAGTGTGTTATTCTAAAGACAAAGTAGTGGAAGGAGAAGTACGAGCAGTGATGGCATTTCAGAGAGATAGTAATTTAAATGAAATCGAAGTAGGAGTGGTGGTATTCTAAAACAGAGACCTGGAAAGAAAAGGGACTAGGAGTGGTGGTATTCTGAACAGAAAATACTGGAATAAAATGGAAATAGGAGTGGTGGTATTCTAAAGATATATTAGTGGAAAGAAATAGGAGTAGGGGAGGTGATTGTCTGAAGACAAAGCAGTAGAAACAAATGGAAACAGGAGTGATGGCATTCTAAATACAGAGTTGTGGAAAGAAATCTGAGTAGGCATGGTGGTATTCTAAAGACAAAGTAGAAAGAGATGGTAGTAAGAGTGGTAGAATTCTAAAGACGAAGCAGTGGAAAGAAATGGAATTAGAGTGGTGGTATTCAAAAGACAGAGTACTGGAAAGTGAAAGAAATGGTAGTATTCTAAAGACAAAGTAGAAAGAGAAGGTAGAAGGATTGGTGGTATTCTAAAGACAAAGTAGTTGAAAAAAATTTGAAGGGAGATGGTATTCTAAAGAGACAGTAGAGGAAGGAAATGGAAATAAGACTGGTGTTATTCAGAAGACAAAGTAGTGGAAAGAATTGGAAATAGTAGTGGTGGTATTCTAGAGAAAACTAGTGAAAAGAAATAGGCGTAAGAGGGATGGTATTCTAAATGCAAGGTAGTGGAAAGAAAAAGGAATAGGAGTGGTGGTATTTTGAAGACAAAGTACTTGAATGAAATTTTACGAGTGGTTGTGTTCAAAGGACAAAGTAGTGGAAAGTAAAGGGAATGTGAGTGGTGGTATTCTAAAGGATAAGTAGTGGAACGAAATCGGAGTAGGAGTATTCTAATGACAAAGTAGTCGCAACAAATTATATTAGGGGTTGTGGTATTCTAAGATCAAAGTAGTGGAAAGAAGTTGTGGTAGGAGTAGGGGTATATTAAATACGAAATAGTTGAAAGAATTGGGAGTAGTAAAGATGACATTCTAAGGACAACTTAGTGGAAAGAAAAGATGGTAGGGATAGTTTTATTCTAAAGACAAGGTAGTGGAAAGAAATAAGAGTAGGAGTGACAGTGTTCTTAAGAAAAAGTAGTGAAAGAAAATGGGAATAAGAGTAGTGGTATTGGAAAGACAGAATAGTGGAAAAGAAATGGGCGCAGGAATTGTGGTATTCTACAGAACAAGTAGTGGACAAAATGGAATAGGAGTGGAGGTATTCTGAAGACAAAGTATTACAAATATGGGTTTTGGAGTAATGGTTCTCTAAAGGTAAAGTAGTGGAAAGAAATTGACCTAAGAGTGGTGCTGGTCTGAAGGCAAATTAGTGGAAAGAAACTGGAGGAGGTGTTGTGGTATTGTAAGACAAAGTAGTGGATAGAAATAGGAGGAGGTGTTGTGGTATTGTAAGACAAATTAGTGGATAGAAATAGGAGTAGGGGCAGCAGAAGAAATTTGCAGGTGAAAATGCTTGACTATCATCAGAGAAATCTCCGTGGACAACCACGGCATGGCGCTTCTAAGATTCTTTAAATTTCAAATTTGATTCAAGTGATCAGCACATTGTGGAAGTCGCGATTTTTAATATATATCATATCCCTTAACGAACTGTGTCATTATTGATATGATTTCTCTTGCTACGGGTTATAACCCTCTTATCCACAAGCTGTTACGTGTTTCAAGCACGTACTCAGAGCATCATTTCGATTAGAGTATGCCTTGGGTCGATGTTTTAGAACATGAGAAGTTGTATAACAATAGTCATTTAATTGACTTGTAAAAGCTGCAGAGGCAATATGGGTGGCCGTGGTGATGGTACTTAGTGAGGCGATATAGAGGGGTGGTGTTGGTCATAGCAGAAGAAGCGTTTGTAGAAATGGGTACAGAAAGAAACGGAATAGGAGTGGTGATATTCTAAAGACAAAGTAGTGGAATGAAATCTGAGTAGGACACTGTACCAGCACTGCTTTCAAAATTTGAACTGGATGAAGAACTGTAACAAGCACAGACGATTATACCGCTGAGTTAATGATAATACAACTTTATCACACATTTATTTATGCTAAAATGAGTAAATTATGTCAGTATTATGATCATTCATTAAAATGATTTGCTTTTATGTTTCTCAGATGTATTTACTAAAATGATACAGTTTTATGTTGCAGCGGTCCGGTTGCCTAAGTGGTTGAGCGTCCACCTTGGATGCAGGAGGTCGCGGGTTCAAAGCCCGGCCGAGTCATACCAAAGACATATGAAAATAGTATTAGCAGCTGCCTCGCTTGGCGCTCAGCATTAAGAGGTTAGTGTTAGAACTTTCAAGTTTAACAAGATTATGGTTATATGTCCATCAGGACTATTTATAAGAATGATTATTTATTAAAAGGATTTATTTTTATAGTCAACAGGACTATTTGTTACAATGACTTTCTTTAATATTCATTCAGAGGAATTATCGGAATGATTTTACGTAACGTTTAACCGGATAATTTATTAGAACGAATTACTTTCATGATGATCTGGATTCCTTATTAGAATAATTTGGTTTAATGTCCATTTGACGTTTATAAGTAATTATTTTCTTTTAACTATTAACACGATATTCCTCAGAATGATCCCCTTTTATGCTTCACATCATTATTTATTATAAATGGTTTCCTTTTATATTGGTTACGATTATATTTTAAATGATATATTTTTTGGTGAAAGCATACTAAAAAACATAAAGGTAATTCACGACAATGAGTAGTCATACCAAATATGCAAGTAAATCATTGTAATAAATAATCTAGTTTACAAAAAAATGTGTTCATTTATTAAATGGTAGCAATGAACATACAACTAGAACATTTAATAACAAATACCAATAAACAAAAGTAAATCATTTTAATAAAGGATACTAATGAAAATAAATGTTTACTACTTCATAACAAATAACAAATACTATTTAATAACAAATAAACAAAAAAGTTAATTATTTTACTAGAGACTACTAATGAGCTTTTAATAAAGAATACTAATAAACACAAAAGTTGATCAATATAATAAATATTATTAGTGAACATAACAGCAGAGTGTTTAATAAAAAAGACCAAATAAAGTAAATCATTTTAATAAATAATGTTAGGGAAGATAAATGAAGATCATTCTATAAATAATGATCAAAATAATAAGTACAAATTGTTTTTGAAATTTCACTTCGTATTGAATGTTTTAAAACCAACTATAGTGTTACTTTTTTAAGTGGCTCCCTATATGAGTTTCTTCATGGTTACTGACAAAATAGCTAGGAATTCATATTTTAACATCTACGTTTGCTTCAAGTGGTATGGTTTGGTTCTGTTTGTAAATCGCAGAGTGGTAATCATCTATTGTGAATACAGAATGTAGACGAATTATACAAACAATAAGAGGCATTTGCAAGAGGATCAATGACCACGTCTCAACGGTCATAGCCGACATACTTGGGAATGAGCGATGTTTTCTTGTAAGGCATATAACTGACAAATCTTGATAGTCGCTGCACGCTTTTGATGCCGTTATCAAAATATTAGTAGACTGTAGATTTCGCGCTCTATACATAGAAAGGTAAATACAGTACTATCTATACAATGGATAGGACAAGGCGTGTCAACTCTGATAACTCAGACCGTGGGAGTCCGTCTAGAGTTAGGGAGGTTCTGGTTTTAAGTGCCGGTTCGGCCGCGCATTTTACCATGTTAAACAGATATTAATTTAGCCGTTACCGTTGTTATCACCATCATCATCACCACATTCGACAACAACCGTCAGTAATTGTATAAAGCGAACAATGATGTGGTGCCACGAGAAAACACAATGAAGGTTGGTTGCATTTATGGTGTGTGCGTGTGTGTTTGCGTGCATGTGTGGTTGTGTGCGTGAGAGATTTTACGAAAGACAAACGAAGTGAACATCACACGATTGAGATCTGTTTCGTAACTACGGGAAATTTCAGTAATGAGGGGTTCTACTCAAAATATTCTTCCTCTTTACAAAGTCAACAGCTCCGGTGGCCTAGATGTTAAAGCGTCTGCCTTGGATGCCGGAGTTCGCGGGTTCGAACCTCGACCGGGTTATACCAAACACTTATAACAATGGTACTAACAGTTGCTTCGCTAGGCGCTCAGCATTAGGAGGTTAGAGTAAGGACTGGTCGGCCTGGTGTCCGGTTAATGTGACTGGGTGGGACATGATGCTATATGTCTGCGGCATGCTACCCAATGCTAGACATCACTATAAATTGCAACACTGTGAACATCGTAGCGATATGACTGAACAATTGTTAAAGCTACGTTACAATTCTAAAATCACACACACATTTTACAGTCATTATATTATGGTGGTATATACCAGTCTGAAAAATAGTGCCTCTAGAGTGTTAATGACCTATTAAGATGCACAATTATTCATAATCTAGCTCATCTCATCCAGTCTCTCAAAAATACAAGAACAAGCATACTCTGTTCATAATTGAATCCTCCAGATCGATCGACAATCAGTACCAGGGACTACGGAACGGAGATGCACAACCATAGGATCGATTTGTCGAAATTATTTTTTTTCTAATTACCTGATACTGAACGGGATTAATTATTAAAAATGGTTATGAATATAATTACATTATTAATACTAAGTAAATAGCATTTCCCACATTGATGGCGAAGCAATAATACACGACATTTCAATTTGCACATGCACAGTCAAGTTTTATTTTTATGATGCTTAGTCGTACAATTTACGTGATGTCAAGCCGTTTTTGTCATTCTTAGTAATGAATATTACTACATACACGCTGATATTTCTGTAATAATTTCTTAATTAAATAATAGTTATGCAGATGGATTTGACTGAATATTATTTTCCATCTATTACAACCGATTCTTAACATCTGCAATGTGTTTATAACTAGCTCCACCTCAAGTGAACACGTTTCAATCCGCTGTGCTTTAAAACGATATGATGGCTACAACAAAATCACATGACGATATTTGCAGTCTGGTGGAAGATGAGACCCTGGATCTATTAATAGAAGGTATGTGATAGATACATAAGGACCTTGTTGCTTTTTACTAAAACGATAATACGCATACATGATGTTCGAAAATGTACTTAGCTAAATTGGTGGAAATTATATATGATTTTCAACATTTCAATAGAAGCCATAGTTTGTTATCGTGTTTTAAGACACGTAATGAAATATTGTATTTGATTTATACTTAAGTAAGCCTTGTAGTGAATTTATACATATATTTAAATGCATCTGTTAGTGAATTGATACATATACTTAAGTAAACGTAGTGAATGAATTCATATACTTAAATAAATCTTTTAGTGAATACATCTTTAAGTGACTTGATACACATACTTAAATATTTTAGTGAATTGATACTTAAGAAAATCTTGTATTGATTTGCTAAAACTCTTGATTATTATTTAAGGTACTTTCCATTAAACATCATGACAAGGTGCCACATTTACTTTGAGAAAAGAAATCGCTAAAATGGAACATTAAAAGCACGCAAAATACCCAAAATAAACTGACAGTGTAGTTTCCTCACCGAAGTCGGATTTTTTTAATAATGTAGGTATTATATTTAGTTTTCTTTCTACTGACAATAAGTGTATTAGTATGCCCTGTTTAATATTTTGCATTATGTATGAAAAACAAAAATAAAACATTTCGGTGTGGATACTTTGAGAAGGGTAAAGCCATGACAGTATGTTCATTATCTATCAAGTCAAAAGTAGAGTTCCATTTTTACGAGCATATTCATCAGGAACAATATCATAATTTATGGCGATATTTCGGTTTTCATTTGTTGAATATAACAGAAATACAAAGTCAGCATATGGTAGGTATGCACTTTATTTCAGCTCTCATAAACTCGAAGGTTGTTTGCGTTATTGGTAATGATTCGATCGAATATAATGGCATAGTTTATTCCCCCTTTCCCCATTCAATTCCATCATGCAACGCTCCAGTAAGATTTGTTTGCGTTACGTCATATACAATAAGTCCCTTGGCTGCTGTAATATATTTTCATATATTATGCCTGGCTTCTCTAAAATAACACGATCCACTCGAATGGTTAAACATAGATAACATGATCTCCATTAGGCTCTGATAACTCAGAATTGTAACTCAGTTTTAAATATCACAACAGCCCCTTTGAACCCTAAATGTATGCCAAATTTGACAATTTTCGTCCAGTACTTCAGTCCATATATGGTACTTAGGTATTCAAATGTTTACATGGAGATAGTCTTTAACTTTTGCTGAGCGAGTAGATAACATCAAAGAGTACGAGATCACTGATTCAATTTAAAAGAGTTTTATCCCTTTGGTGTGGGTCCACACACAACAGATAAAGTAAAATATTGATTAAATAATTAAAATGCTAGGTCTCTGTTGTATAACCTACTCAATACTGAATTACATTCCTTCGATAGTGATCTTGTCCTCTCCTGTCTATTGCCAACTTGCTTGGATACTTGAAAATAATATAATAATTGTGGTGTTTTGTGGTTAAGATTCATTTGTTTCGGGGAAAAGGAGTCATTCCAATTTAATGTGTAGTAAATACTGTTTTATAGCGCTGTTATCCTATCCAAACTTGTAAACAAATACACATTTTCTCTTAATACTAAGATTGCTGTTTTTATGTTAAACTCGGGAAATATTTACAGTACCTCACTAAAACTATTACAGTTTATTACAGCATATTTATGGGTGATTAGTATAATGTGCATATGTTACTCTTTAGTTTCCGCCCGTACTAAATGCGAAATGAAGATTGTTATTTGGGTCTAGGAACTGGAATGCGTCAATTTTTAAATATGAGTGGTCAATATCTGAAATACCGCCATAGACAAGGACAGGGTGTGGATTTATGTTCTTTTATTAATAAATGATTCTGAATACCATCTTTAGGACTAAAGAAGTAAGTTCTACATCTCTTTTAAAATTTAAAGTCTAGGACCTTGAGTCATTTCTTTAAAAAATAGTGGCCCGGATGCGAGTATATTTTAAGTAGAGGCTTTCAAGACATTTATAGATGCATTATAAAGTCGATTAAAAACCATGTAAAATTACCGTTTCATTTTTAGAAAAAAGTGTTAAGGGACACGAACTGTCAATTTCATATCTATTCAGTGCCACTCCATGCTTAATATGCCGTGGGTTACTGGGTGAGGACAAAGATATAGATGGATATCTTTTAGGAACTGCAATCACCACAGAGCTTCCAGAACCACTCATTGAATATAAAAATGCAGATGAGGTCACTTGTCACCTTTTAATTAATGTAACAGGTTCTGGTTACATAAGTTATAAATTTAATCTATGTACCAAGTATTGTTAGGTTTGGTGTAGTTATCAATATTTAAGAAAAATTTGACATAAAACAATGCTGATGAATTTATAATATCATATATACAAAATATGATATTATATATTCAATTATTGATTTTGCAAAATTAATTAGCAAGAATATATAATCATATGTGTGGCATGATAAATGATTTCATTTTCTGATATAATTGTTAATGCATTCATTAGTATTTATACTTTGGTAAAATTGAAAGGGTATATCAGTCCTCCTCACCAAGATTAGGTGATACTGGTACTTGATACATGGAAAGGAAAAGCTAGCAAGGTGTTATTCTGTGATACTGGTACATGATGCACTGAAAGAGAAGCTAGTAAGGTGTCATACTGTTATAATTGTACCTAATACAAGGAAAGGAGAAATCCACTAAGGAGTCGTACTGTGATACCAGTACTTGATCTATGGAAAGGAAACCTCTGGCAACATGAAGTAAAGGGAATGTTACTAACAGTGTCACACAGAAATCCTTGATTTTTCAGGTCAATAGAAAACATTTTGGGCCTAAAAGAAAAGCATATGAAAAACTGCTATGATAACATAAAATCTAATGAAGTCTCCTACATATGCACATCAACAATTATATTTTGTCCCTATCGGGTAATTTTGTATTTTCTCAATTGAGCTAACACAAAGCCAGATTCAAAATGTTACTAAATATAAACAAATTGCAAAAATTGCTGCAATGGCCTGAAAACATATTCATGTTATCTACCTATTATTACAAAATATGTATTGTATTTGTCTACCTCAAGCAGTTGTTGATTAAATATACTAGCAAGTCAATTATTAAAAACAAGTGAAGTCATTCTAAACTTTAAATAGGTGTACAAAATTGAAACATAAGTACTGAGTCACCATAAGCTAAACAGATCCTAGGATCCACTCAGTAAGTGTATATCTAAATATTTGATCTGGCCAGGTTTGGTTAATCAGTGTTTTTTGTTGATACCTTGCTTCCAATTCAAACAAGGATTTGGTCAAAACAGTTCAGTAATAGTATTTAGAAATGGAACAGTCTGGTAAATTAAATAAAAATTAAAGCAATTCCATTTGATTTATGTACAAAAGTTTTCAAACCCCAAATGTATACAAATATGTAAAAAGATGACAAATTACAAAAAGGGCATGAAAATCTAATCAGGTTATTTCCATAGAACGTAAATATACTGTTCAAATTCCATTTGTCAAGCTTAAGTGATATCTTGTAAAGTTGCTGTCAAGGTTTTTGCACAATGTCAGACAAGAAGGTAAATAATGTGTACTGACAATGTGTAGAAATCCGATGTTTGAACCCAGTCATGATATATAAATATACTGTATGGTGTTGAATCCACTTACGATATAAAAATATCCAATTTTTTTTTTTACTTTAAAGTTATAAAGTGACAGACTGACAAATAAATGGACAGCCGAACACAAATTTGTTTCTTTCCCTGGGACGAGACTTAATATGAATGAGAGACCAAATGAAGGAATGACAGCTGAAAACCAACTTTTCTCTTTCCTTTGGTGGAGACCTAGATATAAGTGACAGAGTGATGAATGCTCAGCCAAAACCCAATTTTTACTCTTGGATACAGACCTAAATATGAATTACAGACAGATAGATGAAATGACAGCTGAAAACCAATTATTCTCTTTCCTTGGATATAGACCATAAGATAAGTGCAATATATGCAGACGTTCTTACTCTGTTAAGAACCAGTGAGGTATGGGAAGTTACTGGCATGCTTTCTTACGTATCTGTTGGATTAGAATGAGACTTGAATCCATGCTGGGAGAGGTGAGATGGCAGTGATTGGTAATGGTGAGTGCTTCAGACCACTAAGCCACACAGGGCCCCTCCCATAGTTAATTCGTTTAATTTATATTATTTAACTTACATCTTTAATGTACCATTGGGTAGGCGAACTTGTGTTGTGTGTTTCCCACTAACGATGGTTGCAGCGGCATTTTCCTCATCCATTGATCAATCAGAATACATTTTGTGTAGTTTTTAAATGTGGCGAGGAGTTCATGATAAGAGTTGTGGAAGATGGAAGGGTTTGCCTCGGATTTGTTCCATCGTGTAGCGTAAAAAGTGCTTTTGGTTGCCTAAGTAACTAGGGAGGTGTTTCGGAGAAGGATGCTTTCTGAATTTTAGTGAGATCAATTTGTATACTGTCAAGGCTTGATGACATTCTAACGTCAAAAGAACGTATGGCGTTTGGTTTATTTTCGTATAAGGTTTTGTACTTGGGATTAAAAACGGTCCGAAAAGCAGAGTTTAGAGGGTTTGATCTTAATTTGAGAGCACACTGTATATAAAGAATTTCTCTACGATGTGATAAAGGTGGATCGTTCGTTTAAGCGAGAGGGCTTTCACATGGAGATGTCTTAAATGCTCCCAGAGCGAGTCTTATTCATTGATGATGAATTGGGTCAATCATCTTTAAATATGACTTTCTAGATGAACCATAAACAAACAACTATAGTCCAGTTTGGAGCGAATAAACGTTCTATATAAGTTGAGCATGACATTTGTGTCAGCGCCCAAGTCAGTGTGCGCTACTAAGTTAAATAAATCTAGAGATTTCAAGGATTTAGCTTCCATGTTGTTTATGTGCGGAATAAAAGTCAGACATTACCTAAAAACTCACAGTGTGAGTTGAGGTCATGATGATGTCTTCGTATCTCACAGAAATGCATGCACAATGTGGTATTAAAACCGTTGGCATTGGCCCAATTTTAAATCTTGTTTATATGTTATTGTACTGGTCATTCAATTGTATTCATGTGCTTTGATCGATGACACATTAAGAAATGATCAACGTGTAGACAACTATCCCCACGAGGAGCTAAACACTTGGTAATACTAGTAATCTTGTTGTTGAAAAGCATCACAGATAACAGACTACCCTGGGGTACACCCATCTCGTACCTTGAATTCCCTATTTGAGAGAAAGTTTGATATAAAAGAGGACAGAAGGCCTTTTAGACCCAGATCGTGCAGGTCAATGAGTATCCAGTACTTCCATGTAGTGTCATAGGGCTTTTCCAAATCAAAGAAAACCGCTACTAAAGGTTCGTTCTTGATAAAAGCGTCGCGAATAAATGTTTCCAGTCTAACCATATGGTTATTTGTGCTGTGGCCATATCGAAAGCCACTTTGAAAAGAAGATATTAAATTATTAGTCTTCAAGTACCATACAAACCGAGAATTGATCATTCGTTCTTTTGTTTGCATACACAACTTGTCAGTGCAATGGAGCATAGTTCGTAGGACCTGTGCTATCTTTACCTGGTTTGGGAACCGGTATTAACGTTGCTTCTTTTCAAACTTTTTTACATTATCATTAATGTATGAATCACTGAATATTTTCAAAAGAGATACTAATGATGATTCCGGAAGTTGTTTCAGAAACTGGTAATGTATTTCGTCAGGTCCAATAGATGTGTGATCGGCTTTGTTTAATGCCCCCATAAGCTCCAATAGTGAGCACAGTTGGTTATAATTTTCCGAGTTGTAGGATGGGAACTTGAAACGTGACGTTTCTTTTTAAGTTTTTTAATCTTCGGAGGGCTTCTGAATAGTTAGATGACGAAAACTTTTTTTGAGAAACTGTCAGCAGGAATATTTGCTATGTCACGTTTTGAACTAAAATTGTTATTGTACAATTTCATTTGTCTGAAAGAGTTGTGTTTTCCCTTTTCATTTATTTGCGGATAGTGTACTAAACTTTCTTAATAGAGGAACGAGAGTTTAAAGAAGAAACATATCTCTTCCATGATGCTCGTTTGCTTTCTGTGATCATTCTTTGGCCCGGAGAATAAGGTACTTACTTAACTTTTAGGGACTGGGAGTAACGCATTAGGTTATTCTATTTGGAGGAAGTATGAGGGATTACATTTGTAGTTGCAGGTTTGGAGATTTTGATAATGGGGGGTTGTTGAGAGTTGTCTGTGTGGAGATTGCGTTTCTTTGTGCCTTTTAGTGTGGAATATTAATAGTTGCTGTTGTATCGGTTAGATATGTTTGAGCTTGTCCATTCTTGGTTGTCCTTGGACTGCTTTTTACAACAGTTGAGAATGTTGGGCCATGTAGATGGTTTCGAGATTCGACAATCTTTCTAGTCCCTGGGAACGGATGTTTGACAAATATTTCACCCTCTGCCTCTCCTTCTCTAGTTTCCAGGTCTGGCAGTCTTTAGAACTGGCATGGTGACATTTTCCACAATTTGTACAATGTGGGTTCGTACTGGAGTCTGCTCCTCGATGGCAGGTTTCAACTCAACGGCCATATACAGGGCTTCTGGAGCATGTCTTCGCGGTGCCTGTACTTCTGACACTTAAAACAACGAAGAAAATTTGGAATGTACACTTCAACATTAACCCGAAAAAAGCAAACATTTGCTAACTTAGGTAGTGTTGGTGTGCTAAGGGTAAGTATGATGGTGTTGGTGTAATGCAACTTTGCACCGCGTTTGATACAAATTCTACAAATTGCAGTAACGCTTTGATTCCTCATTCCCTCGAGGATTCAGTGTCGCTGACCCCTGCAAGGTTACGGCAACGAATGACGCCTTTGGATGAGTTAAGTGTCGATTGAGCGAAAGTAGTAACTGGAATGTCAAAGAAAGTCTGAATTCATTTGATGTTTTCTTGTTGTACTTTACGCTCACATTTAGCGACGAAGTTCCCTGACTTAAGTTTGTTCACACATTTGGGCGTGCCCACCAGGCCAAGTATAGTCTTTTCGTCTATAAATGGTGAGAGCGCATCTATCGGTTTGTGGAATCTTTTGACTGAATAACTATGAAGCGTAGGAACGATTGCACGACAGATGGCTCTTCATCATAGTCAGTTAAAGGTTTGGATCGTTTTTCTTGGCTTTTGTTTTTATGTTCCATTATGTCTTCTTTGATATTCATCACCCATATTCACCCACCCGCCGCGGGTCCAACAAGGGGACATTTTTTAAGTGTCAGGGATACATAGGTGGTATACTCAGCAAGTATACCTCCCGATTGACCCGTGAAGCCTCCGCCTACTAGGAAGTCTTCTGAGAGTAGAAGAAAGGAAACATAAAGGCGTAGACAGTAGGAGCAACGGTGGTTTCAATAGAGATACATAGAAAAATAGAGAAATTCAGTAAGTAAATTAAGACCTCCTAAGACGTGTCCAGACCAGCCGATTTTTCGAGACCAGGCCCACTCGACCACCCGTCTAGAAGAAGTAGAGGCCAAAGTAGTACATTACATTGGAAAGCTTCAGCTCAACTGCCAAGTTCCTTTCCTCTTACGACACGGTACACAACCCACGGTAAAAAGGATGCATCTACATAGTTTCCACTTGCTACACACAGTGATTAAACGTTGGACCATTTCTACAACCCCGGACCCGCAAGGGGTATATGGCAAATACACTACATCATTCATTATTGTGTTAGATAGCAAACGTGTAGGTAAGTAGTATGGGAAATTATTGCATGTGAAAGTTTGAAATATATCTATATATGATGCATGGTTAGGTTTATGTTGCACCTTTTTATACCACAATAATGAACATTTAATTAGCAATGTATTATTCTCAAGATTTGTTTTTTCCATAAATCTTTATACTTCCTCTGCCACTAGTATTATACACATAGACCCGCAGAGAAAACACATGCCTGCTAAACATTTGGATACACCATGTCTGTGAAGACTTTCGTTTTAGTAACATTCTTCAATTTTAGTATTTGTGGAGGGTAGGAAAATATCATACCCAAGGTACATTCTGGGTCTGCAGGTCATCATAATTTGAAAGAATAAACCTGAGTCATAAGGTTAATAAAGTATGTATTTCTACACCTCTCACAGTCTGCATCTTAAATGTTTAGCTTTTAACACCATAAGTTACTCATGAACCAAGCCCAAATTAAAATCTGCTCTGAAGACCTCCACGTTTCGCCCAAAGTCGTGCCCTTCTCATTTCATTATGAAATCGAAGTAACATTAACGAAAGAATGAGGATAACAATAATTAATATAATAATAATATTAATTACCAGAAAGAATAACACAAGCGCTGCTTAGCCTGATTTTGTCTTATTATTTCTTTAGGGTTTTCGTTCTCGTCTCTTTTGGGCTAAAATTGGTACGGCCTAACCTCAGCGAGCAGAGTCTTCATAAGATTCATTACGTTCGCCATTTTCTAGGAATTCACATTCCTCACTCGACGAAATTGAGATTGACAAATTTGCTATATATTCGCTAGAACCATCACTAGATCCAGCCGCCATCGCTATATACGGTAAACTTGAGACACTTCCTGACAGTATGTCACTACCGGAAATCCTGTTATACCCGGAAGTATAAAACTATTTCCTGAGCGTTTTCCAAAAAATATCGATAAATAAATGCACAAATTATATTTGTTTTCATTTCTGAGATAAAATATGCATTTTTAATGAACATTTCTGAGTTATTTAGCCAAACATTCTGATATATGGTGTGTATTATACTATAGTAGACCATGAAGAAGCTTAAATCTGTGAGCCTGAGGGCAATATCCTGTTGTTAAATTTATGCAGTCATCAGCACCGTCGTCATCTCCATCGTCATAGTCAGCCTGATTGAAATAGTAAACACCGTTGTTCGCCATTTTATACAATATCATCCTCCTTACTTGTATCCTAATATTTAAACAAACCACTCTCATTTGTTCCTACCATCGGATTGTTTCTGTCTTCTTCTTAAAGCACAATGTTAAGCCTTAACTTATGCAGAGCTATATATATATATATATATATATATATATATATATATATATATATATATATATATATATATATATATATATATATATATATATATATTTATATATATGCAACTGCCGTAAGAAAGAGAAAGTGTTATCTAGTCTGTCCTCACTCAGTTTTACATAATTGCCCTGATCATATTCCCGAGTAACATAGCACAAATTATACCATTTGTAATAATTACCTTCTCACGAGTACAAACAAAACACTGATAGTTTTGTGCACCCAATCAAAATTCCTTTGTAAAATAAGTGAATTCACTCATTGTGTACATATTATTATGGTATAATAAATATAATGGCATCAACAGTATCGTCAAATCTAAAACCATCGCTTCGACTGTGCCATTACTCAGTTTGGGAAAACATGACGATATAAAATACCTCAGAGGATTTACATAGCGATCCGTTATGAAACAAAATCTAAATTTAAATAGACTGATGAGTTGCCCATGAGATCATGATCTAAATTATTAAACATGGTTACACATAAGATAAAGCAGAATCGTTTCTGGAGGATAAGAAATGTTCTATTTTATAAGGTATGTTCTATTTTATATTTCGTTTTCAGATTCATTCTCGTCTTGTTACTGCCAATTGCATTATCTATTGAAGATGAAGAAAATATTTGAAAACTGTTCTATTACGTCTTAAGGATTAGCTGTAATTTTCTCATAGATGTATTATATGCATATGTATGCTCAAATTCAGTTTAATTGTATGTGTATTATATCTTGTACGTTTTATTTTTCTTCTGTTTCATATTGTCTATTCTCAATTTATCCTTGTGATTGTCTCCTTTGCCCTATTTATACTGACTATGCCATTTCGTGAATGTTCTTCAACTCCTATTATTACCATTCTCTGTTCAGGTTCTATTCAATGCTCTGAAATTCGTATTTCATCGCCTATCTAGTCAATTTGTATTCATTGTTCTGCAACTCGTGTTATCGTACCTCTCTATTCAGCGAGTAACTTCAAACCCCAGCATGCGATATTTTGGGCTTTTACTGGAAGGTGATTTTTCTTATAGTGGTGCTTGGCATTGTGGCATCATGCCGCAGACATGTAGCGTTTGGTCCCACCCAATCTCATGATCCTGACATCAGGCCGACCAGCCCTAACACTAACCTCTTAATGCTGCGCGCCAAGCCAGGCAGCTGTTAGTGCTATTCTCTATGTTTTTGGTATGATTCTTCAGATGTTTGAACTCACGACATCCAGCATTTAAAGCATACGCTCTAACCACTTAACTCACTGCAGCGGTCTATTGAAAATGTACAAATGCATATTTATATCAATGATAACTTTGAGAGGAAAACTTATTCAAAGAAATGTTTGTCAGTTTTCAATGGATCCATTGCTCGGACTCTCAAAGTTGTGTTCCATCTATCTTCTATTTTGCACAAAACCCATTCCATCCTTTCATTTTAAGCAAATATAAAATAGATACAGAATTAAAGAAAACATTCGGCTAAATATGGAATCAAAGCAAACTAAAATATTTTTAAATAATGAACAGAAGCTTTGTCGGTAAAAGCCGATCTTTTATGCAGAGGGCTTGAAATGTATTATGAAAATCTGAAGTTTTCGTTTCCTTTCACTTGGTGTATATTTGAAGAAACAACAGGCCCAAGAGGCATAGGTTTATATCCGATAAAAATATAGCTCAGATGCATCTCACTTCCTAACGCTGTTTAATAATAATAACAACAACAATACTACTACTACTACTACTACTACTACTACTACTACTAATAATAATAATAATAATAATACAACGTACACTCAGACAAGGCCCCGACAAGAGTGGTCATAACATGCAGGTGACATTTAAGCAAAGATTTGACATTAAATTCATGACGGTCATTTTTCTAATTAAGAAAACATAGACTTAGGAGCTCATCAAGCTAATTTAACTAATCCATCTGCAGAGAATCTATATTTACCTCGACCTTAGTCGGATTAGGTCACTAGTCCTCAGGTCCATTCATTGCAAACTAATGTTGGTTATTTCCAAAATGCCACATGTGTACATGGTACACAAATGCTGCTTAATTGGTGATGGCATAGCTAGAGTGACTCCGTTTGCAGATAGGCCTCTAATCATCCTCAGCCTGTGTTTAAAATACGTTTGCTATTTTCCTGCTTAAAATGCATTGTTAGATTGAATCAATATCTCCCTCTATTGTTTGAACAGCAAAGAGTTACCTATTTTGCAAGCGTCATTCATCTCTTGTACTGTATATTATTCGTTGAATTAACGTCCTATGATCAACCTATACAAGGATTCTATTCAATATAATACGCGACTGTTTTGAGGGAAATGAAATCTCATTTACCCCAATTGCAATCCGAGATTATTAGAAAGATCAGCATAGACCCTATTATGCGGTGCTCTGTTATAGGTGGATCTGTATCCATTCAGCCTCATGCACTCATAAAGTGCTTAGCTTCTTATATTCTGCAAACTTGCCATGGTTATTTTCTTTATTTGTTTCAGCCATTTGGTCAAGTCGGAAATGATGTATGTGAAACAGCAATCACAGGTCGTCTCTGTTAGCGGTTTTACATAAAATTATCTGTATAAAAATTATATTGTAAATTGAATGGAATCGCTGGAAACATTTGCTAGCATAGGACGCTAGTTGTATAACACTTAAGCAATTCATTATTTCTTTATTCCTGTTTATGACTGGATGTTCAAGCTGCAGAAATTATTCACCGTAGTGTTGCACATCTCTCATTTAATATTAGTCTTAAAGTGATGGAAATCTCATCACGAGAGCTACAGGAATTGCAAAATACACAAACTTGTTCTCAATAGTATGGTTATAAATCTCAATAAATCCAATGAATCAAGAAACTAAAATCATCAGAACCATACATGTAGAAGTAAATAGTTCATACACGGAATCACTTTGTGGAAGTATCGAACGAACGAAATTGCCTCGGTACGCTCTTTGCTAAGTCCAACAACCATACTCTAAACCACTCACCCGCACCACCATATTTAGAGATTGTTAATCCTACATAAGACGGCAAAAATTCACTAAAATTTGTAGAAATGTAACACCTGTATAGGCTGTAATATGTATACGTAACGGTAGGAATCGCGTTAGAATTCAATACCTATAAGAAAGGTAATTTCATTGACGCATTACTGCAGGTTATTGTCTTGCAGAGTCAAGTAAGCCTGTTTGTAATACAGAGCTCCGAAATCCAAAGAAAGCGAATCAACGAATTTTTTTAAAGTAACTAACTTCAAGTGTATCCGTTTATAAAGTAATAAATCAACAGATTCAATTTATGGGCAAAATAAATATAAAACATTTACACACACACACACACACACACACACACACACACACACACACACACACATATATATATATATATATATATATATATATATATATATATATAGCTTCGCCAGCATTTTTTTGAAAGGTTTGACTGTAAACAAACCAACGTGCAATGGAACATAGATTTTACTTCCGGATCATCACCATAACCCTATTACTCACTGTACACTGTTACCGAAACACAAACAGATAACCACATCATAAGCTCAGCTCATATTCTAACGAATAAACAATTACCTTTAAATCCATACCAAGAATGCCTAAATCTAACTCTTGTATCACCACCAAAAGGAGACAGGAAACAATGCTCTAAAAGTGAACTGGGACTACATTCGTGGGTACTGAACCGGAATTATTAATTGTGGCCTGCTTCCTGACAGGCCCAATTGTTTAGTCAAACTCTTTTGGAATTTCCTTGCAAGGAAGACATGTGACACCTGTCAGAAAGTGTGTAGTGCTGGTGTTCCACAGGATGCAAGTTGTGGTCCAAATGTTCTTGTTATTCTTGTTGTATGGTTTAACGCCATTTTTCAGCACAAGATAGGCTATACATGGCGGCTAGTATAAATGGTGGAGGAAGAACCCGGAAAACCCCGGAAAAAGAACCCCCGACCCATGAGAAGCTACTGGCAAGCTTTCTCACATACCCACATTGGCCGAATCCGAGACTTGAACCCACACAGACAAGGTGAGATGGCAGTGATCCGTAACGGTGAGCGCTTTAAACCACTCGGCCACTCGGGGCCCAAAGTGTTCTTGAGAAACCCAAACTAAATTTGCTATATCTTCCTTAATTATAGTATTTTTCAATGCAGTAAAAACCGTACTGTAATACATGATAGGCCTGTCTGAAAATATGTTTGAAATTTAAAAATATTGATACATTGAATTTTAATGGAAATTTAAATAAACATTTAAATTTTAAAACCTAAATTTTACAACAGTAAATCATACGTGCATGTATATTATTATGTTCGTCTTCATTTGTCTGTACGTGCTCCTGGATTCTTTCTAGACGAACGTTTACCATATAGGCGAATACGTGATACCAGTCGTAAACAACCACAGATTTGGACAAATATGATATCATTGTATAGTTTTCTCGTCTGTCTTCATGGGTCTCTGCCAATGACATATGTGAAAATGCAAAGAAAATAAGTTGGTATTTTTGACCCAGTATCGCCTGCGACTTTACTGACCTTTATAGCCTTCCCACGTGCATCTACCCTTGCCGTTTAGCAATGGTACCATTTAATTATACTAATTTAATTAATACATACTTCGATGCTACTGCTATAGATTTGAAGCATAGAATTAAATCTATACAAGAGTATATAATATGTATCGTAAGTACGTCTTCAATTGTCTGACCATGCGCCTTACGCCTTCCTTACGAACCTTTTTCATATCAGCAAATAAATCATGCCAATCGTAAACAAACATCGATGGTAACAAATTTGATATCAATGTGTAGTTTTCTCATCAGTCTAAATTGATCTGTGCCAAATGAAATGTGTGAAAATGCAAACTAAAAAAGATGGTATTTTTGGCTCAGTATCGCGTGCGATTCTACCGACCTTCATATTCTTGCTACGTGCAACTATCCTTTCTCTTTTGCAATGGTTCTACATATTTCCATGCTAATACTATAGATTTTAAGCATGGAATTAATGCAATATAACAGTATATAATATGTGTATGTATCTTATTAAGTGCGTCTTCATTTGTCTGTACGTGCGCCTAATGCCTTCCTATACCAACGTTTTCCAGATAGGCGAATAACTCCGGTGGCCTAGTGGTTAGAGCGTCCGCCTCGGATGCGGGAGGTCGCGGGTTCGAACTCCGGCCGAGTCATACCAAA
>JAECUM010029843.1:0-27290 GCA_016617855.1 Megalonaias nervosa
TTATTGACATATATCTTAGCGAATCTTTGTCGGAGTGCACAATAATACTCATGAACAGATCCGAAAGTTCAGCAAAGCTGGTTATGTGATTTAACTCGGAAGACACCTATACCAACATGTCATGCGAGCAAATGAAATTTACAGTACACGTAATGTCAAGTTCTGCTTAATAGTTAACAGTTTCCAAGACCAACACCTCTACAGTCATTACATAACAATGCCATTGAACTTTATATATTTGCAAACTGTATTCTAACAGAAATAATCATCTGTATTTTCACAAAAATCATCATTTATGTTTCTAATTGCTGTTTTGGGTTTAACGCTAATTTTTAGCACATTATAGGATACAGATAGTGACCAGATGAGGTACCTGGGAAATCCCAATAAGAACAGCCAATCCATGGAAATCTACTAGCAAGCTTTCTCACATACCCACATTGGCCGAGCCTGTGACTCGAACCCATGCAAAGGTGAGATGGCAGTGATCAGTAAAGGTAAGCCCTTTAGACCAGTTGGTCACCCGGGGCCCCTGATCTTTTTTGAATGATGGTGTACGTATATCAGGCGTATGTGCTCCTCAGAATATACATATAGTCTTAAAAATACTCGCAGTGGACAGTACTTGATTGTATGGCCATTTGCTGTCAAATACACCGCTGTAAAAGTAATTTGCAAACCTGGGGTAGTGCATTTTTAAAACATTTTTACACCAGTCTGCATCAACCGAAGATCAATGTCAAACTATAAGTTTGTGTCTTAACATAATTTTCTTTAATTCAGTATCTGATTAAATCTCTGCATGCTGATTATTATGATCACAATGTATTGCAACAATACGTAGATGACCACCACTTGTACAATTACATCTGATGTTCTTAAATGTCAAGCACTGCTTGTATATTGACACAGTAGCTTTTCTCTTTGCATGTGAATCTCTTTCCACAAAACTTGTAACACTGCATCATTTGCTTAGATTCTTCATTGTCGAAAAAAGTCTCATTCATGTAAAGGTGTTGTTCGTAATTCAATATATTAATGCTAAAGACATATCTCTAATTAATTCATGCTTGATGATTTTCACTCTGAGGCTACTATATTCACTTGATGTTTTCAATGTCATCACTATCATCATCATTGCAGTATTTATTCATTTTGGGTGGTCTAAATGTCAACTACTTAGGTTTTGTCCTATACAATATCAAAGAAAGACTTTCCGGGATTCTTTTCTCCCAAGTCATATTTACCAGTACATCATTGTTACTCCAAGACAATTTCTAAGTTGAATAAATTATCAATATGTCTAGGCTATGTCTTTAACAAGTCCCTGACTAATCTTTATGATATATTTAAGCGCAACAGCAATTTATTTATTTTTTTCTGTAACATTGTGCACAATTCACTGATCTGGTAAAATAAAGCCACAGTTTGATATGTTAATGCATTCTTTCAAAATACTATACATATCAATCTGTGACTTTTTGTCATATATATATATATATATATATATATATATATATATATATATATATATATATATATAGATATATAGTGTGGTAATTGTTTAAAATACAAATATCCTCTGCTGCAGTTGATATAAAATAATTTCAGACTAACACTGCCACAGAAAATAAAATCAATATAGTGGTGGTCAATATTCCCAATTCTGCAGTTTCACAAGAATTTGTAGTATGGCCACAATCAATAATATAGGCCTGATTGAAAACTTCAGCTATGTGTGTAATCCAGCAGGGGTCACTTTCTTTACCACACATGCACTGATGCAGATCATGGTCATAATGAAAATTGTTTATACAAGTAAAGTCATGGGAGTCTTCTTGTCTATCTTCGTCTGAATAAGACCTTGTCAGACCCTTTGCATGTGCAGCTGGGCTCAGTTGATCTACTTATCTTGTTCAGTTCATGAGTCAATGACTGGTGGTAAGACTAATGAAAGCACCGCTTTGCATAGGAAAAGCACAGATGTGAAGGAATACAACCTTCCGATTGGAGATGTTGATGAGAAAGAAAACATGACCAAGATTGAAAGAAAGAAATGTGAAAGAGCATGTCAATACAATTTGTTTTCAATAAATAAAAAATGCCTTTTCTTTTTTCAAAATACACCATATTTAATAATAAGAATAAACTTCTCTAACTCAAAACCGTAAAACAAACATGCAATGTTTTAAACCTGAACATATTTACAAGGTTGAGAAGTTTGGCTGAAATTAGCATGTCAGATTAATATAGCAGTTGCTGATGGACACAAGATGATGCACGATGGACGAAGGGCAATACCAAAAGCACAAACAAAAGGTGTTAATAGCAAAAGCTCACTTGGCTTTACACCAGGTTAAGTAAAACAAGAGATCCTTCAAGCAATGATACTCTGCTGGCCGAAATGAATTTCCACGAACCAAAGGCTGTTTATTTTTGTTAACTGATGGGTGTGGAAACTATCTCTGATATTCTGGAGAAAAAAGACAATTTTCAAAATGGCCACGATGGCAACCATAATGGATGCAAGATTGGGGCCATTTTTTATGTTAAGTCTTCTGGTGAAAACCCTATGTTGATATGACCATTCATTTAGGAAGAGTAGTGATACAATGTTTTTCAAGATGGCCATTGCAGCAATCCTACTGTCTGTGCCGCTTGGCATTATTTAAGACCAACGTTACATCATAGGGCTTGAAGTTAAGTAACAAGACCAGGTAAAACCAAACAAGCATTCAGGTCTTCCAAAATATAAATTTACTTAAATAAAATATAAAATCAAACACTGAGAGAATTAAAAATAACTTAAAATGTACAAATTCCAAGTATGTAAACCTAATTATCCTACCAACGTCTCACTAATCCAGAAACTATTCCAAAGTATTCTGAATGAAAGTTATAAAGTGTTTGTTTCCTACCATGATAACATCCCTGAATTTAACAGTTATTAATCCACATGTTTTTACTTCAATGTAATCCTGTGAACGTAGAGTATCACATAAGTCCTTGAAGGTTTCGCACAATCTGAGAGAATTAATTATATATTCAAATCCTTGAAGAAATTCACGTAATCTTCCAAGTACTTTACTACAGTGCTAACTAGTCACCGAATTAAAGAATTTAAAATATAACTGTCATAGGCTCAAATGGCTTACATACAATTTAAATGACGATACAGAGAGCTGTAGCACCGATGAGACATCTTATGAAGTTTTTTGGAGAAAACCCATGCTGATATGATCATCCATTCAGAAGTAGTAGTGATTACAAGATGTTTAAGATGGCTACCATGGTGGCCATATTGTATGTCAGATTCTGGAACAACCAGACAACAAAAGGAAGTCTTTTGGTGAAAATGCCGCTATGACTTTCTATTTAGCTGAAGAAGCAATAACAAGATTTTATGATGGCTGTCATAGTAGCCATTGTGGATGTCACCTCTACAAAGTTTTCATTCATGATCATTAAAAGCCTTTTGGTGAAACCAAATGTCTATATAACTATCCATTCAGATGAATGTAAAAAAGAATCACGGTGGCTACAATGGTAGCCATGCTGATTGGAAGATTGGAACCACTGTCATTTAGTTTCATATATGCTTGATAATAAGTAATCTGGTGCAAACCACATGTCAACATGGTTTTCCATTTATGAGATAACAGTAACAAGATTTCTATTATGGCTGCCATAACAGTCACATCTGATGTCAGATCAGCACCACAAACAAAATAAATATTTCTTTGATAAAAAAAAAATATCCACCCAGAAGTAGGAACAATGAGATTTTCAAGGCAGCCATATTAACTGTCAGATTGGCACACCTTTCATTTAGGACTGACTATATATATTCTTCATAAAAATCTTCTGGTGAAAACCCCAAATTAATAGGACTTTCTGTTCAGGAAGAGTTGCAATAACAACGAATTGATCAGAGAGAAAATACATTGTATGGATGACAATTCCAAGTCCAACTAGCCTGGGCAAGTGATAATATTTGGTAGTCAAGAGAAATCTTGGATGAATTGTTCAATGTATTGAGAATTTAAAAAAAAGCCCCAAAACTCTGATAACATTTCCCTTCATCATTTGTGCTAGGCTATGGGCTAACATATTTTAGAAATGCCCCGCCCCAACATATTTGTTACAAAAAACCTAGAAAAGTAACTCGCATTCAGATCGATATAAAAATACAATGCTTAAAAAGAAGTGCTTAGATGGTAACAGGATTCTTATGCTTACAAACACTGCAAGGAACTACAAAATTTACAATTCCTGCAATTTCAATCACAATGGTAAGTAAGATAAATTTGAACATAATGACCACAAATTAAACACTGTTCTGGGTTTGCAAACACTTTATACACAGCTTAATACGGCAAAACCCAAAAATTTCGCTTTGTAATATACAATTTTGACTGATAAATATTTCATTAAATACTTTTGTTTTTGTCATTCCTAATGCAATAACTTTTCTACATAAATACTTTAACAGAAAATAATACACAACGATGTCTCTACTCAACTGCAGTACTTCCCCCCCATACTAAACAAAGACAAATCAGAAATAAAACAGGTCTCTGTATACACCTTTTCAAATATTTAATATACATGTGTGTATAGAAATGAATAGACAATGTGCATTTCATGCCTGTAATGCAAAAGGTTAAGAGAAATGGAGTTAAACATTGTAGCTTTACATATTTAGTAGATGTTCAAAGTATTTCATTGTAACCAACTTTGTCAATGATGTTCCATTCTCCTTGAAAATGAATGCTTCAATGAAGTTTTATAACTTGCAGTTTAAATGAACAAAAAAATTAGATCAATGATATTTTTAATTAATGGAACATATTAGGTCAATGTGACCTATTTTTCCCAGTGATGAATGAAAATGTATATAATAATCAGTGTCATAACTTTTTGTTTACAGATAAACATGCACGAATGTTAAAAAATATGTTGCTTTGACCAACTCTTGCTAATAATTGGTACAGTTAATAAATATAAAAATAAAAAAGTTTCGTATTTCAACATGCAACAATATCCAAGATCTCAGAAAATGAGCTTAAAGTCACCAAAGAACATAATTAACTGAACCTGAAATGTAGGTCACGGTCCTACCTATGTTTTGTAGATGGGTAAAACAAACTCTTAAAATTAATAATCTCATCAAATTTCATGACTGTATAATCAAAAGTATGAGGAAATATTAACTAAAGGCAAAGAGAAATATGTAATCATAGGAGCATAAGACCAGGTCTTTGTCACTAACTTTGTCAGTTTGATTACTGTACAACAAGATTTGTTTCTGTGTGTCCAGGCTGCCAAATAAGAGGTTGCGAGTTTCATCCCAAATTTTGTATTACTTTTTTTTTGTATTTTTATCTTCAAACTGTCTTTTAAGCGTCCTAATTTGTTAACTTTTTTATATATTATTTTTTTTTAAAATTCCCATCCCAGGACAGGAAATTAACCTAGTTTTGAAAATAAATGTGGCCAGGCATACTGAACAATAGCTGCCTGTAAATGCCCATAGTGTTTCCTCAAACAATGCAGTTTAAAGACAGTACAACTTTCCAAACATTAAGAATAGGTGCAATGCAAAATATTCATACTAAATTATATCTCCACTTTAAGCATAATCTTCATTTCAGCTAATGATACAAACATTCAGTGTACAGTTGGTTAGTTATAATTTCTATAAAACTTTTCAAATGCACACAACACTATATTTAATATGATAAAATAGTAAAAAAAATAAAGAATCATACGTAAAGCCTCATTTCACATAAGACTAATAAAATGGTTACCAAGTGCAATGAATGTGTTCAACTGTTTTCAAATATTTTGTATGAAGAAATGAAACATATAATGTTCCTGGTCACATTATAAAACAGCAATGTTTTTCCCTGCACACAAGAATTATAACATGGATGAATATGCTTCAATGAGGGATCTTAGCCAGTTATCTTTCAAAGAGGTGGAGCCACAGAAGAACCTGGTCCCGATATTTGGTTATCCTTGGACTTTATTGTTCCCCAGAACAATCTATTACTGATCAGTCTAGATATATTATTTTAATTCACTCATTATAAGACAATTAAAAATGTAAAACAACTTTGAGAACAGTTTCGTATTTAAACCTTACTAAAAAGTTTTTAAAACATTGCATTTATTTTGGTGAACAATTGTGAAATACATGGTCATGGAGAGATAGATAAGACTTGGTATAAATTTACAATAAATACGCCTTTTAACAGAGCCAGGCCTCATATAAATAAATCATTAATACAACGGTGAACAGATTTGTGCGTGTATGTGTGTGGTAATCAGAAACAATTCCATTTAAAATATTACATCATATATTGTACTGCGACACAATCCAATTTCATGTTCTAAATCTTATTGCAAAGTGTCGTTGAAAAACTAAAACACACCAATAAATGTTTTAGACCATGAAAATATCTTTCGTTTTGTCCCTCTCAAATAATATTTTGGGTATAGGTTGTCCGAATGAAATAAAAATAGAATATTTCATTTCTATCAAATCTGACAGATATCACTGTACACACCCACACACACATACACACACATACCAAAACATCTCTCTCTCTCTCTCTCTCTCTCTCTCTCTCTCTCTCTCTCTCTCTCTCTCTCTCTCTCAGCCATGTATGGGCTGAATATTAAATTAAACCCATTTTTAATAAGAAGCAAAGACGTCATAATCAAAATATTAATGTTCTGTTTTAAAAGAAATGTATTTTCTGGAGGAGAGCAGCATTAACACAGTAACATTTTATTTCATTGATATGACTTATAAAAATACTTGAAAAACTAATCATCATAGGGGTAAAACCTGAGAATAGAAAGAAAAATTATAGTTTAATATCATGCAGCTATGATATTACTTTAATAATATATAAAATATATGTTTAACGTAAACAATATTCAATTCAACAAGAATCTTGTATAATTCCAAACTAATGGATACAATCATTTCTTAGGAAGTCTAAATTTTTTACTAAATTACCCCACCAAGTAACCATCTTGAATTATTCAGAACAAATATCTGAATGTTCCAAGAATTTTATAATTTGAGGGATATGAATCTGCTGAAAAGTAATTTCGGAAAAGAATCACAAAGTTAATTGTGTATTTCATTTTTATGCAGACACGAGAAAATGTGATTTTCCATTTGCGACAACAATATCACCGATAACTTAAGTTTGCTTAATATATTGATTAACTCCTTCTTTTGACATAGATAACGTAGCTCCTCGTCTTTTAAACTCCTCTCTCACCGCCGATAACGTCCATGATCCGTACAATTGACATATTTTGCAAAGCAAAATGAAAATGTTATATTTTTGTATTGCTTGTTTGTTAGGTAGGAAGTATACAGGATATAATTTTGGACTGCTTTGTTCCATGCTGCCACCGACCGATTTAAAGGGAAGATAACTGCTACAATCCCTCATTATTTGATGCATATTTTAGGCTGAATCTATCTGGATCAAGATGATTGGGTATATCTTGTTACTGAAAAAAAAACAAACAAAAACAGTAATTTCACTTTCTGATTATATTCAGACTTTGCAATTAGATTCTAAAAAGCATGCACATACTGTGTCTAACTATTAAATGAAGTAAAACACATGCCCCAAAAATTAGCATAAGCATAAGCACACAAAGGAATTCTAGGTTAGCACAAACTTGGGTGACACCATCATTATCAACTATATGACATAGCTTTTGTTCAATACCAAATCGCTAAAACTAGTAATACAAACGTCATGAAACTTCCTATAGTTAATATTTAAGGAGGAGCAGTCAACTTCCCGTTATTGGCATCTGTGGTGTTGTGGCGAGAGTGGTAGGGGTAAAGGCCACCACCGTTTTCATGCATATCTGAGTGTAACTGAGCTCAACCAGTGTAACAGCCAATTCTTTACCCACTGCTGGACTCATTTGGTAATTAGCTTAATGTCCACATGTGAAATATCATACATGTAATTGGACACTTAACATGAAAGGGGGGAGGGCAGAATCAGCTAGCTGATTCTTTCCCTCCACCCCAAACGCAATACTTTCTTATTATTAATGAGTTCTTTGGTAATACGCTGAAGGCCTACAAGTGTAATACCATACATATACTGGGTCACTTGACACATTTGGGAAGGGTGAGGGGGGACAGAATGAGCTAACGGATTTTTCCCCACTACAACTAATTAATTTCTTTTCATTAATGAACTCTTTTCTAATCCGCTCAAGACCCACTTGTGAAATATAATACATGCAATAGTTCACCTATCAAAGTCTCACATAGGGTTTATTTCAAATGAGCCATTGCATTAATACACATTACAATTTCAGACTAATAACCTTTCAAAAATGACTTACATGGAATAAAATGCAACTTTTAACTATTGTTCATGCTTCTTCTTAGTAACCTAACACTATATTAAAATGGTAATTTCCAAGGTTTTGTAAATAAATTCCAGACTGAGTGAAAGTTTCCAGGGAAAAGGATGCTGGTGCCTCAACCAATCAAAGTGCTTAACTCCTTTGGAATTTGATCCACTAGCACTATACACAGAAGTGTCTGTGGTTAACAAGTGATGCTGCACCCATAATCTTGGTATCAGTTGCCCACACAGTATTTAACTCCATATTACTGTCCTGTAAATACTTATTTACATTGTTGTTGAGGTAATTTGCTAAGATTTTTAGTAACCATTGCGAAGCGCATATGCCTGACAATACTAATAAGGCAAACGTTCTCTCTTCACTTCCTGAAATTGCAAAGCTTATAGCTCTAACATGTAATTACCATCACCTTGTACAATTTGCAATTCTGTCAGGGCTGATGATGTCTTATGTAAATTATAACTTGGTCACTTCATAAAGGTGAATTGCGGTTTCCTGCAACTTTTTTTTTTTGCATTCTTTTTTTTCTGTAGGAGGATTGAAGATATTATGAATGTTTTTGCTTTCCTTGTTTTCCTGGGGCCTCTTTGGAAGCATTGTTGGCAATCTTTTCAATTTCTGACTTGTTTCTCTTTTAAGAACTTTATTTGGATTACCATTAATCTATTACTTATTGTTGGAGGAGTTGAAGTCTGTTTTTCGCCGAGTCTTTTCAGTTGTTCTCTCAGTGTTTTCTTGTAGTTTGTCTCATCTGTGGTGGTGCTGGCTTTTGTCATAGCTGGTCTCCTTGTATAACGTTTCAAATGGCTACAATGATAAATGTTAGAGAGCAGCTTGACACTATGTTCATTTTGCAGTCTTACTCTGCCTTTTGTAAGAACATATTTTACTACGTAAGGGCCCACCCATCGTGGTGCCAGTTTGCAGCCAAATCTCCTTATTTTGCTGGCATTCTTTATAAGAATCAATGATCCCTGTACATTTTAAATCTTTTCTGTTACACTCTGACATATAAGCTCCCTGTAATTGGTTATATTTGCCAACAAATCATGAGAGAACTCAATGCAATCTCTACTTTGGCTACGTGAAGAAATTATGCAAGCCTTCCTACCATAAATAATCTCAAACGGTGTGACCTTGGTAGATGCTTGTACATTTGTCCTGTATGCAAACAGTATATTGGGCAACCAGACAATCATATATCTTCCATCTGAGACCTTAAAATAGTTTCATTTCCTCATCTTATATACTAATTATATGTAAAATCCAAACAAAATAAGAACAACATGTAAACCCCTTCAATGAAGGAAGGACATTAATATAGTTTTGTTAATATGGAAGGTTGTAACATAAATATTTATTTTAAAATGGTTGGTTTTAAAAACAAATATATTCATGGGGGGGGGATTTCTTATAAAATTCTTAAAATAAGTTAGCATCTGTTTTTATAAATTTAGTTTGCTATTTAATTGTTCTAATGGTGTAACTGTAGGGGGAGAATCACATAGCCAAATCTTTTCCCAGTGGGGACACTTTCAGCTGGAGGGGGAATGTATTTGCTAGCCACTTGTTTCCCTCAGCGAAAGAATTGGCTAACTGATTCTCTTCCTGGTGAAAAAATCAACTAACCATTTTTTTTCCCCTGGGGAAACTTTCAGAGAGGGATAAAATTGACTACTATACCTGTACTTTGAAATTTTTGTGTAAATGCATAATTTCGACAAATGGATCAAGGTTTCTTTCAGGCAAATTATATAGCACCTCTCGTGAACAGATCAGACAGGCAGCTTACAAGAGGGGTTCAATCTTGATTTAGAGGGAGCCTAGTCATTGTGCTATCAGTTTTCTTTTTTTTCTTTAAGCTCTACATGAATTGTAAATAAATCGTGTGAAAAGTAAAATCTGAGAAACTTGCAATGCATTGTTCCATCGTGGTACCTGGAGGTCTCCGATTAACGGCTATAAACACAGTTCATACTGTAATAGATAATTCTATATCTGCATACCACAATGTTCTCTAGTGAGTTCAAGCTGTTATAAACAGATAGATAAAAACAAAACTTGTATGCATGCACCGTTAATCAGCACTGACATGCTTAAAATTTGAGTACAGAATATTGCCAGTTACAAAATCATGCAAAAACAAATGAGTTAGAATTAATTTCATGGCCATAAACTGTTATGATCACAACTTTGCCATGGATCTGCCCCTCCTCCCCCTGGCAACAAGATGTTAAACCTGTTTAGGAGAAACTCAGCATCCTTTATTTCCAATTTAATTAAAGAACTAATATGGCAATTTGCAACCATTGCAATCTAGCTGCATTTTCTTGTATAAATTCATATCTATAAAAAAGTATACATCTACTAGGTTTTATGCAAAGAAACATGGCACTACATTATACCAGTATTGTACATCTTTTTTACCCCTACCCCCGAACACACCACTGACTGGTGTTATGACTCTATGGTCTTAAACTAAGTATCAGAAAATAGTGAAAACCTACAAGTTGTTCATAATATTCAACAAATAATTTATTTCTCTAGAATACAAAGTGAAAGTTTAACGGGAACTTACACTACTGTGAATTACATCCCAAATAGTCCCAAAAAGTTGCAACTTAAGTCCAAAGGGTATCAAGTATTCCAAACGAATTCCAGTAACATTCCAAAAGAAATTTGATACTGAATGCTCTGATGTCCCATAAGTCTGGAATAGTGTGGATGTGCTGACTGTCTTGATGTAACACAACAATATAATCCAAAATGTCCTTGAATAAATTCGCAATAATTCCAAGATATTAATTTAGTCCTAAGTCAAAGAGCACTTTGTAATTACAATCAATAATTGAAATAAATAAATTAAATCCTCACAAGTTTTGTTTTCCTATCAGCCACATGAGTACCATAAGTAATACACCAAATGCCCATTCCCACAATTATGAGCGTCATTCAGTGCATTCCCCAAGAATCAGTAGCAGCCCTTGTACCTCCATTATAGTGGGTGGCACCCCAAAAGTCTTTACCTGCTATATTATCAAATACATCGTCTTTCTCAACTCAAATGCAACCAACTGACAATTTTTTGGTCACAGAAGTAAATATCAAAATGTTGTTTTTTTTCTTTATAGCATGAAATGCAAGCCAAAAAAAATTTTGACCGCAGCATGGAATGCAGATCTCAAGTGCAAATGTGTCAAGACTGGTAATATAGATTCTTCACATCAACGTGACCGTGGACTTTGAACTCTAAAGTCACAAAATCAATAGATGTATTCCTTGTCTAAAATGTAACTCATTTACAAAATTTGGTCTAATTAGGAACAGAACTTAAAGTATTTTGTTCAAACCGTATTTGAGGATCTTTCCCCCCGAATAAACAAGTTTCTTTAGTCTCAAATGCATGACATCCACAATCTCTGGTTTATAGTAGGTAACGAAGAACAGAAGATATTGTCAGTAAACTATATTTCCTTAAATAGTCAGTGACCCTGACCACTGACAACAAAATCAATGTAACAGTATGAGTTTTCGAAGGTGATCATTGCACCATAACTGACTGGAATCTTGTTGCAGTTAAGGTGAAATGTAACAAATAACGTTAACGTACAGGCTTGGCCCGCAATAAATCACTGCCTGCAAAGGATGGGATGCTCTGCTGCATGAGATGGGGCATGATTGATTTTTAAGTAGGACCTGCTGGAATAATGGTGTGAGATATAGAAGAGGCGATATTAATATGGGGTTAAGTGGTGGGAAACGACAACGTAGAGACGAACCTGAGTCAATGTTGTGCCATTTGGATTGTGCGCATATGATTTGGAATTTTAATGTAGCTTTAACAATTTTAGTCATATCACTACAATTCTACAATACTGAAGTTTATAGTGATGTCTTGCACTGGGGTATCATGCCACAGACATGTAGCATGATATCCCACCCAGTCACATTATAGTAGGCTGACCAGTCCTAACACTAACCTCTTAATGCTGAGCGCCTATCAAGGCAGCTGTTAGAACCATTTTTATAAGTCTTTGGTATAACTCTGCTGGTGTTCGATCCCTCAAACTCCCGCATGTGAGGTGGACACGCTAGCCAATAGGCCACCTGAACAGTCTGGTGCCATTTGGAAAGAAGTGTCTAAAATTAGTTTTCCTCAATGGCTATTAACAAAGGCGGACCAGAGAGAATTATTCTAACTTTGCTGGGGTGGTTAAAATTTTGGCAGTTAGATATAGTTAATCCTGATTGGCTAAGTTAAACGAGGGAGTGTGTTTCCATGACAAAATTCAATGTTTTAAGTATTCTTCATCAAACGTTTTGGCAGTCCAAGTTTTTCTGAGGAAGGGGAAGCCCAACTCCAAGAAAAACAGCAGGTATCTTTTCTCATTAAAACATTATCCAAGGGATGGGTGTCTGGAAGTGAGGGACACAAAAACATTCAGTCATAGAAAAGAGAGAGTGTCTTGGAAAGCATAAGGGGAAAAATAGCTCTATATCTAAACCACACAGTGGGGAAAGAGAACAGACAACCAGGTTATGGTTGAAGACCCAAAAGAGGCTGGAGAGAGAGAAAAGAGGAAAAGGAATATAGCGACTCTGACCTCTCACAAACACTTAATTTGGAAGGATGAGACACAAGCAGGTTATGCCGGCATGCTGAGTAATGAGTTTTATTGTTCACTCGACTCTATGATGAAATTTGTTTTATCGGTATAATAAAATGGATAACTGCATTTCTTACAAATCTTGAAATTCTATTTCTAAGAGAAAGTGTATCATTCAAATGTCATGTTGAATTTCATTTTATTTATGTAATTGATTAAACTGTTATATTTTACATATGGGGGCTCGTGCTGTTCTATTCTATATCTCTGCTCAGATCTGTTATTCCATCCATTAATTTCATATTTTACATTGTTATTTACTCAGTCCAGGCAATAGCATCAAAGTTGATCATCTCCTAGATAGCAATAACCAACAAAAGCACCATGTAACATGTGGGTCATCCTCTCTCAATCTATTAGTGTCTTTTGCATCTCGTATGTGAGCCATCTACATGGTTTGGTCAAGGCAGTGAGTATACATGTAAACAACCATTTTCAGTCTTTCAGTCCTAGTCAGCCTGACTTCTGATACCTAAACTTAATCAGATTCTTCCCAAAGGCAAGCTGCTCAAATAGTTTGGTGACCACATATTGTAGGGAACCTAACTTATTCTGAAGAAAATAAAGAACAAGCAGACTGACCTCTGGAAAACAGGTGCACATGTAATATTATTACATGGCTGTTGTATAAAAAACTATAAGAAGAAACATTAAGGTTGCCATGCATTGCTAGAAGGTACTCACTACATGTATCTAGTCCATGGGTCTCAAACACGTTGCCTGTGGAATTATTTCCTGCGGCCCGTAATGATATACAGAATTTGTAAAATAATTAATAATGCAAAATTTGTTTCACAGCCAGCCAGTTTGATACAAATTGGATTGCTGCATTTCTTTCCAAACTTTCAATTGGCTACCGTTTTTGTTTATATGAACCACATTTGACATATCAAAACTTATTAGTCTTTGAATTTGAAAAAAATATCGAAGCTCATTAGTCTTTAAATTTAAATATTGAAATTAATCCAAGTTATATTGATTCCAAATGCAGGCATAATATAAACAGCTCACTGGTTGAGGTTGTCATGCTCACTTCTGTGATTCTAACAAATGAAACGATGATGCCTATTAATGCAGCAATATACTGATTAAAAACTATCAGCACTTAATTATCATGTAAAAAATTGCAATTGCAACTAGTTTGTCATTGGAAAAATATTTCAGTATAAATCAAGGAACAATCCCTCACTTTTTAATTGTGTCTTCGAAACAGAGTGAAGATCCAAACTGCACCATTTTCTACTTGGATATACAAAAGAAAATTTCATAGTGCAGCACCCATTTCAGTTATGTTTTTTGATCAAGGTATTTCTTGCTCTTGCTTGGAAGCAACTCCTGAGTAACATTTGATTTTCATGCACAAAATCCCTTGTCACATTCCAGAAAATAACAACCACAAGGTAAACTATAACAGCAAATACTACTGTTACTACAATAAAAATAACAAGAGTCCCTAGAATGGACTGAAACT
This sequence comes from Megalonaias nervosa, assembly GCA_016617855.1. Classification (NCBI taxonomy): domain Eukaryota; kingdom Metazoa; phylum Mollusca; class Bivalvia; order Unionida; family Unionidae; genus Megalonaias; species Megalonaias nervosa. The sequence continues at coordinate 14,566 of JAECUM010029843.1, forward strand.
TTACTATGTGAGAAGAATTTCCAGGGATTTAATACAATACCATTGTTCGATTAAGACTAAAGAGACTGCTATGTATATCTATATTAATTGTTTTAATGATTATACAATGTTGTGGGTCATTTTGTAAACAACATATTAAATAGTAAATTTGTCCGTTATCTTGGGCCTGTACTTTACGATAATGTAATTTTGTTTGTAAACATGTTTACTTGGATGTGAATTCAGGACATTGGTATTCCCCTCAGAAAAAAACATGGTCTACCTGCCCTTCTCCTGGCAGCTTGCTAAAATTTATATAAATGGACCTGACCTTTTTTGACGAATTTGATGGAAATTCTACTAAGATGACAGACTATTTCCAGAAAATAGTTTATTGCAACATAGGTCAAATGAGAAGGTATATACATGTAATGTTGTTTAAATCTGAATTACTATTCCTATCTAAACAACTGTAGTGGAATCGGTCTTTTTAGTAGCGTTCAATTATTATTTGAGAAGATTTATTGATTTCAATTACCAGTATTTATTGAAATTACAAAGTGCTCATTGACCTTAGGATAAAATCACTCTTTGAGGATTATTGTGAATTTAGTCAAGGACATATTCTAGATTACATCAATTTGAAACAGCAAGACCGTTTGCAAATTCACAAATTTAAGACCATTCGTACATCAGTACATGCAAGATTGGAATTTACTTGGAACACCACTGGAATTCATTTAGAACATTATACTTTTGGAAATGTTATAGAATTTTTAGGACTATTTGGGATTTAATTCACAATACATGTACTGTTAAGCTCCTGTTATTCTATGGAAATAAATTATTTGTGAATTTTACAAAACTTGATGGCTTTTGCGCTTTTCTTTTGCTTAGTTTAAGACCATAGAGTTGTAACAAGACAATATAAAAAGCCTTTTAGTGAAATCCCAATGACAATATGACCATCCATGCTGTGGGGAAGGGGGTTAGTGACAGCAACATTTTCAAGACAGCCATTTGAACATCAGTATTGGCTCTACCAATGGCAATATTTTGACTTAAAAACAGATAGGTATCATAAGAAGTCTATTGGTGAAAACCCTACGTTGATATAGCCATCCATTTAGGAGGAGCAGAGATAACGACACTTTCAATATGACCAGCATGGTGGTCATCCTGAGGGTCAGTTTGCACTGTTTTCATTCGGAACCAACTAGACATCAGAAGAACTCTTCTGACAAATACACATGTCAAAATAACTTTCCACGGAAGAGTAGAACACGAATTTCCAAATGACCATTTGGGTGCTCAGTTTAGCATCATTGCCATTTATGACCAACCAGACATCATAAGAAGTCTTTCAGTTAAAACACCATGCTGATATGACCATTGAAATGGTCACTGTGGTGGTCTGAGTGGCACCATTTTCTTTACTTAAGTTTTTAGTAAAATCCCCATGTCAATGTAAAATCCATTTAGCAGGAGTAATGATGACAAAATTCTCAGAAGGGTCACTATGATAGTCATATTAGAGTTTTGACCAGCACCATTGTCATAAAACTATTTGCTATGGAGGAGTAATGACAAAAAGCTTTTAAGATTGTCATAAAAATATTCGCTGTGGAGGAGTAATGATAAAAAGCTTTAAAGATTGTCATAAACATATTCGCTATGGAGGAGTAATGATAAAAAGCTTTAAAGATCGATGCTATGACAGCTATAATGGAACTCAGATCAGAACCATTTTCATTTAGGACCAACTAAACATCATGCAAAGTCTTTTAGTTAACACTTTATATCATCATCCATTGAGGAGGACTAATGACAAGATTTTCAACTTGACGTTACATGTATGTTAAGACTTTTGGTGAAAACTCTCATTACATGCATGTTAAGACTTCTGGTGAAAACTCTATGTCAATGTGATTCTACATTCAAGAGAAGCAAAGATAACAAGATTTTCATACTGGATGTCTGAGCAGCAGCATCTTCATTTCGGACCAACTAGACCATGTGATGAATGAGTGTGTAAGAAAGGTTCACTGCCATCCTCAAAGCAGTTTAGGAGCTTTGATAAGAAATTAGCAGTAACAGACAGATGGATGGATAGCAAATGATGCATGATAGACAATCATATAACCTCTTCTGTTCTATGACAGACTAGCTAATAACAAGTTTTAATAGTGCCTAAAGTAGTGCAACTCAATGCCAACCCACCCTCTCATATCACCCATTTGCAACTAAGTAGATCTAAACCAACATTTAGCAGTACAGAAATTTTTTTCCATGTGATCCACTGATTTTCACCCAAGTATATGAAATCTCTCATTCACTACTGAAAACTGTCCTTTCCTTTCTTATGATCTTTCTTTAGGTCATTTCCACTATCTGAATTGGAATCACCAATGTTTAATCATCAATGATTGATCTAAGTGGGGCTAGCTGGGTAATTTTATGCTTGTTCTGAAGGTGCAGAGTTAATTTTTCAGAATGATCACTTGCTTAATTTGAAAATATGTGTCACACGTTATGAGTTGATCATGGAAATCACCGAGATATATAATATATGATACCAGTGGACTCCATCATGGCAGGCGAATCATGTGACCATTTTAGTGAAAATCCAAAAACAAAGATCATTCACCAGAAGCCTGGCCAAGACAGGTACAACAGATACATGTAGTGGCTAAGCGAGCAAGCAATTATCCTAGATTATATTAATAATAACACATATAAGAAAAGAAAAGGCGTGATTTGAATGATGGGGTTTTAGTATTTGCCGATATGGTGTTTAATTAACTGACTACTTTTTAATGGATATCAGGAAACATTAAGGTGTAACAGTGGGTTCTAAAATGTCACAAGGCGAAAATGATAGTGCAGTGGGAATGCTACTGTAATTTTGAGCCCGATGAGAACAGAGAACACTTTTAACTGTTAAATATATCAAGCAAATAAAGTCACTGTGTTGTTGTTGTTGTAGGGCTTAACGCCATTTTTCAGCACACGATAGGCTATACAAGGCGGCCAGTATTAATGGTGGAGGAAGAAAGCGGGAAATCTGCGGAAAGAACCACCGACCCACGAGAAGCTACTGGCAAGCTTTCTCACATATCCACATTCGCCGAATCCGAGACTCGGACCCACGCAGATAGAGGTGAGATGGCAGTGATATGTAACGGAGAGCGCTTTAGACCACTCGGCCACTCAGGGCTCCCAATAAATTTGCTGTACTTTTCCAATAATAAGCCATGTAGTGATGGAGATTTTGATAATCAGATTAGCACAGTTTTCATTTAAGACCAACTGGACATCATACAAAGGCATATTGTGAAACCCCATGTTTGTATTACTTTCTGTTTAAGTAGAGATGCGATAGCAACATTTTTAAGATAGCTGCCATGGCGGCCATACTGGATGTCAGATCGGAACCCTTTTTATTTAGGACCTGCTAGACATTTTAAGAAGTCTTTTGTTGAATACCCCATGATGACACAACCGTCCATAAAATATGAGTAGAAATAACAATATTTGAAAAATGGTCACTGTAGTGGCCATACTGAACTTATTATCAGTACCATTGTCATTTATGCCCATAAGGTTTTTTAGTTAAAGCTCCATGTTCATATGACCATCCATTCAAGTAGCAAAGACAAGGCTTTCAAGATGTCTGATGTAGTGGCCATATTAGATATCAGATCAGCACCATTTTAGTTAAGACCAACAAGACATTATACAAAATCTCTTAGTGAAAACCCCGTGTTGATATCGACCTCCAATCAGAAGAAGTAGCAATAACAAGATTTTCATGATGGCTGTCATTTGGGCCATACCGGACGTCAGACTGGTACCATTTTATCGAGGACCAACTTGCCTGCAGCAGAATTCTTTTAGTGAAAACCACATGTTGATATGTCCGTTCATTCAGGAATAGTAACAACAACACGAATTTCATGATGGTCAGTGGCAGCCATATTGGTGATATTGTTTTCATTACTAAGGACCAGCTAGACATCATGTGAAGTCTTTTAGCGAAAATAGAATGGTGATACGACCATCCATTTAGGAATGGTGATAACAATATTGTTAAGATGGCCACTGTGATGGCCATATTGGATGTCTGAGCAGCACCATTTTTTAGACCCTTTGATGAATTTGTTTGTAAAGTTTCATGCAATCCTATAAGTAGTTAAGGAGAAGCAGTGACAACAAACTTGTCTTAACACACACAAACAATGTACTACTGAAGACAGTCAAAAGACCATCTAAACGCTCTTCTGGTATAGGCCTTTTCAATACGTTACCTACTCCCCTAAGATAGGGGGTGCTGTCATCACTTAATCAACTTCCGGGGGCAATGTTTATCAATTTTGATCACTCGCTACAATGAGCTATTTAAATGATGACGCTTTGGAAAGGTGTAAAATCCCGAACTTAAATCTTACTTGAGACAGCGTGGGCAGAATGTTAGTGGGAGAAAAGAAGAGTTAGTCAAGTGAGCGAAGGGGATTGAAGCATTGGGCCTACAAGATGTAAATTGTGTTTCAGGACGATCAGCAGGGACACAATTCAAGGACAACCGAGAAACTGGTCACTCCTCTTGGTGAGAAAATGTCATCGCTGTCATCATTGAATATTTGGACGAAAACAGATCTGTGTAACATCCCTAATTTTATAGACAATGACGTTTACAATTATTTAGTTTTGAAAATGAAGACAAAGCGACAGTTGAAGAGTGAAGTGTTGTTTCAAGACTGGCACGTCCACAACGTTGAATTTAACAATGTTTCGGAGGAGTGTTCACATTGTTACGTGAGATGTCAAGTGATACCGTCACTACCAAACAGTGCTAAGAAGGATTATACTGTATGGGTCAGTCTGTCCAAAGTCACTGGAAATGTGAATTCAGCAGATTGCAAATGTACAGTTGGGTAACTATTTCATTTTTATATATTTTGTCTTGTGATACTTGCTTTATTAAAAGTTCATATCAAGCCCGGATGCCACACAAATCTTTTTGTTAAAGAAAAAGGGACATACATTTTCCTATCTTCTCAAGTTGGCTTAAAATACAAATCTGCATATCCAGTACTTTTTGGTTGAGTTATTTAAATATCCAAGTTCCAGGTTTAAAAAATACCAAAATATATTGTTTAAAACATTTCTACAATGTGTATCATACTTCATTAATTATGATTAGAAAATAAATTGAAATAATAGAAACAATATATGGCTATGCATTTACAGCATACCACCACCCTACCCTAACCCTAGTTAAATTTAATCACTTATTACAATACATATTTAATTATACATATATAACAGTGAGGGACCTTGTACACCAGTTCTTATTCTTGACTTTGTTTTTTTTCAGTCTGGGTGAAACCTGCAATCATATCGGGGCAATGTTATATGCACTGGTGGATATATCTGAAAAGAACAAAGATGGAACTAATGCTTCGACTTCTGCCAAATCAAAATGGAATAATCCCAGAAAACAACGTCTTAGTCCTAAGAAATCAAAGGATCTTTCCTTTTGCAACTCACTATATAATATTGAGTAGTTTAAAACCAACTGTTCATGTTGAAAGGTTTAGACAAAATCTTTTAAAGCCAGTCCCTGGATGGTTAACCAAGTTTGAGAAGATCAAGGATGAAGAAGATAGCATACCAGCACTCAACGACAACAGTGACTTCGTGCTTTCTGATAAAACATATTTATCTTCTGAAAGCACCACAATTCATTTCCATAATCACTTCAAAACATATCCTATTCTAAAGAACAATGTGTCAAAATAGAACTTGGAATGAGAGGCCAGCATACTAACAATAGATGCATGGAAAACCACAAAGGTCGAATTATAAGTTCAAAGTTTGGCCAAGTTGTAATGCGTAAAGAAACTACTCGACCAGGCAATTTAGTACAAGTTATGACGGGCTATACATCATTTGATAACAAGTATGTCAAATGGGGTAGGGATCATGAACCTGCAGCCTGGATAACTTACATAAATATCATGACACAATCTCATCCAGATCTTCATGTGACGCCGTGTGGGCTTTAGGCTAACACTTTTTCCCCATTTGGGTGCAAATCCAGATGGAGTTGTTCAAGATTTGTGCTGTAAGGAACCAGGCGTTTCCATGCGTAACTCTGTACAGTCAATTATCACCCTACAATTTGGATATTTTTCCTTGAAACAAAGTGGCATATGTTCATCAACAGCACGTCTTGAAGGCCATTGGATTAGAATATATAACTGTATATACAAATAATCAATCCACTTATTAAACATCATTCCACATTTCAACATTCCAATGTTAAATCGATTGGCTAAATCTTCCAGTAACAAGCCTAGTCTCAATCGCATCAAGACAAGAAAAAATTCATCTATCAGACGCAAGTGTCTTGGACGTCCTTTTCCACTTGTAGCACCTTAACGAGCTGTCTGACTTGTAGCATCATCCTTAATTTCATCAAATAATGCCTTGAAAATAGTTGAATTTGGAACTCCATATAAAATAGCAATTTTTTGGTCATCATTTTCAATATCCTCAAATGTTAAAACAGGGGAATTAACCTGTATCCCGCAATCTACAGTTGCCACTTTGTTAACAGGGGTGCCATATTCAGGTGACATTTCATTAAAATCACACTGTGTAAAACATATATCTTCAGTAGGGTATTGATTTGTATTGATTGGTTGTTAATATGACTGGCGGCAATATCTTTTAAATTTATTGGTCCACAATAATCATGTAAATGTATAGGTGTCCAGTGGTGATTCAGTTTTTGCTATAAATGGTTCTGAAATATTATTTGATTCTTTCTTGTCATCACTCTGTTGTTCAGCAATGTCATCTTGTTCCCTATCATCATTTAGTTGAAAGTCACTATTGGCAAGTTCCAAGGTTTCATTCTTCAGATTCTGAAATCAAATAATTATACAAATATAAACATATTTTTTTTTTTAACAGTTAATTAATATTTGCATATACATGTAGCATGCACAATTAAAAGTTGGTGCTGGTGTAAGTTACAGCATTTCCTTTAAGTACTGGATGAGTAGACAGTCCATACTTATAGTGTAACTGCGTACCTGTAGACATTACAGTGCCAATGGCAAAACCAGATTTAAAGAAAATACAACAGTTGATAAAGATCGATACAACATCAAATTAAACTACAATGCAGTAGCAGACTACATGCAAATGCACCATTTGTGTTATCTCTGAACATCTGTATGTAACACATCAGAGTGTGGAGTACACTTAATAAGTTAAATATGGAATATGACTGTTTAAAAGCATACAAAATGCTATTGATTACAACTGATTAAAAACCACAGAATAAGAATACATCCTACCCCACATCTCGTTTAAAATGGATGTAGCATAATAGTTCTCAATGCAGCCACTTACTGACGTTTGAAACACCTTGTTCAGAAGAATTGAAGGCACTGGATGCTGTTTTGACGGCCCACTTCTACTCACAAAATGATAGGAACACATTTGGTTGTTACCTGTGGAAGTGAAATCTTTCCGTACTAGCCGTGACCACTGAAGCCAAACTCTATGTAGTTTACATCTTGCAGGAAATCTGTGCGATGATATTGTTTTCCCATCTACTTCCTTCCATCTGAAATTGCTACAAATGCAACAATACTTGCAGGTTTTTGCAACAGGCATTTTTTGACAGCTGATGGATGGGTAGCCCACGGAAGCTGAAGCGACAGATAATGCATGCGCAAAAGATGCACTGAAAAGTTCCTACTAGGGAGAGATAACAACACTTATGTAAAAGGCCTATATGACCAGTAGAAGTTAAAATAAAAAACAAAACATAATACATGTATCTATTAGTTTACAAACAAATTTAATTAGTTTAAAAACAAATTTTTCTTGAGTTAAAAGAAAACAAAAAATCCCACTGAAAGCACACACACACACACCATTAGTGGCTTGTTCCTTGCTGGCCTGTACATTTTACGATGGTCACAAATACTGAACAGCCAAACCATACCATCTTTTATGTAACGAACTGAAAATGTGCTTCTACATTTTTATAACTAATGCTATCGTTCTTCAGAAAAGGGTTGCTTATAAAGTTATTTTACGATCCTAATGTGGTTCTGCTGCCGAGAACACTCGCCATTATACCATGGCCAAGGGGGGCCCCAAGTGGCTGAGCGGTCCAAAGCGCTCACTGCTATGGATCATTGCCATCTCACCTCTGTCTGCATGGGTTCGAGTCTCGGGCTCGGCCATTGTGGGAGAGCTTCTGGTGGGTCGTTGGTTCTTTCCGGGATTTCCCTGGGTTCTTCCTCCACCATTTATACTGGCCGCCATGTATTGCCTATCTTGTGCTGAAAAATGGCGTTAAACCCTACAACACCAACAACAACAACCATGGCCAAGGGACTAATTTGTAAAGAAAGTGTAATTCTATCTCCGTACAGTGAAATATTAAAGATTTTAAACATATTTGTACTCTCCGAACGTGCAGATGTGTTATGTTTACTTCAGAAGGACGTTAAAGTTACATTGGCTGAACAGTTTACATAAAAGTGAATGTATTTTCCCACTGTGGTCCTTTTAACTTTTTAATTTTTAAATTGATGTACAGATTAGACTTGCAATCAGATAGAAACTAGTATATTAATACAGTAGAACCTGTCTTGAAAGACCACCTCTTCTGCCAAAAAATAATGGTCTCTCAAGACAGGTGGTCTCTCATAGCAGGTAATAAAACTATATAATCAATAAATCTGTGGATGGAGGTCCTGGTCTTTCAAAACAGGTGGTCTCTCATAGCAGAGGTCTCTCAGGACAGGCTTTACTGTATCAAATATTTACTGAGTTGTTAATTTTGAAAATTTTAACTGTCTGGCTAGACCTATTCTTCTCTCAATATTTACTCTTGTACTACTTATTTTTCTGTCATTTAAAACCACCTAGGCACACTATAACACATATTCGGCAAAATTAAAGAAATTTTAACCTCACAATTCAGTCTAGAAAGTGTTTTGTTGAATATGAAAGTCACCAAACAGAACAGATAGCACCAAGCTAGCCAGATCATTTAATGTTGTCACAAATGTAAAGTCCGCACCTATTGAACATGGGTAGAAACATAAGGTTGTCACTGTACAGAGGTATATGGAGGACTCTGTGAATTCAGTACAGCCCTGTGGACCTGTAGTCTCCAAAGATTTCCCCCTTCCGGATGCGTCACCAGATGGTTTTATAAATATAACTCACACTGTGGAAGGTATGTCCATATTAATCAAGGGATCAAATAATGTCACCGCTCTCTCTGCCATATTCGAAACTTAAAAGTAGACATCTATTTCCCCAGAGGGGGAGTCACTCCTTGATGAAAACCACGACTACCGGTATCTTTTTCAAATTCAAGGATAACTTTTTTGCACTGGTGCACAGAAATGTATTTTGTGTGTACAGCCTATAACCTTCAAGTCCTGGAGATCAAGTACACTGACTTTCATAGAAATGAACATTGAGAATTGAAATGGTCAAAGAGTTTAAAAAAAAAATAAAAATTCCATTTCAAATTGGAGCTTCTTGACAAACATTTTTTATGAGCCGTATTTGAAGTGAACGATCATCATCGCATCTACAGCCAATATATTCTGAACTCAAATAAAAGACCTAAAGAATGATTCTTTTAATCATATTAATTTCCAGCTCATCCTTTTCAAAACCATGACTACAAGCAAATAATATACTATACACATATATTGGATAAATAGCACTTATGCATGTTTTGAAACAATACCAGTTCTAAAATTACACCACATAAAGCAAATGACAGGTATTTCTGATGGCAATTTCGACTCCATACTAGATAAGGGAGTTGTTAAAATTGTAAATGTTCGGACTAGACCTATCATTCTTTCAATATGTACTTTTACTATTTATTTTCCTGTTATTTAATACTACCCAGGCACACAGCAACGCATACTTTACATAATCAAAGACATTTTAGCTTCACAATTCAATCAAGGAAGTGTTTTCTTTGTTTATGATCGAAGGAAACTACAAAGGTAATCCGATTGATGGACCAGTAGCGGAGGTGTCACCTAAGTAGTAACAATAACTTGCTACTATATACCATTGGACAATGGCTGATATCAGGGCCTGGTGGAAAACATTGCTTTACTTGAAATATTTTGAGATTGGCAAAAATACAAAAGTCAATTTAATATGATTTCATTGATTTCTTTTCATATTTGAAGTACAGCAGTTTCAATGTTGTGTGACAAATAATAGTTTTAAAAAGTAGGGCAATTTTGAGCATATGGAAATTGGAGTCAGAGTTTGTGATTTTTTTTTTATAAAAAGTCACTAGCTCTGGTCCAGTGTCTGAAAAATGTTTCTATGGGCACTGATACCCAACTATAACTGACTTTGGCATCCACAGACTTATTCATATTTCAACCAAGTAAAGCTTATTTAAACGGAACTTGCAAACGCATCCACTTGCTTGTGTCAGAATTTGATTCCATCAGGAAATGTGTGTGTGTGTGTGTGTGTGTGTGTGTGTGTGTGTGTGTGTGTGTGTGTGTGTGTGTGTGTGTGTGTGTGTGTGTGTGTGATTCGCATTTTTAAAGTAGCTTTAACATTTTTGTCCTATTGCTATGATGTCTGCAGTATGGCAGTTTATAGTGATGTCTAGCAATAGGACATCATGCCACAGACATATAGCATCGTGTTCCACCCAGTCACATTATCCTGACACCAGGCCAATCAGTCCTAACACTGACCTCTTAATATTGAGCGCCAAGTGAGGCAGCTGCTATTACGATTTATATAAGTCTTTAGTATAACCCAGCATGGATTCAAACCTACTACCTCCAGCATCCGAGTCAGATACTCGAACCACATAGGCCACCGCAGCGGTCTCCATCAGAAAACAGACTTCAGAGTAAGCATAGTCAGGCTAGCAAGTATACCTTAATCTATGGAGAAGTGGCAATATGGGCTGCCAAGTGTGAGAGATATCCTTGAAAATCTGACATCTAGTTACCCTGTTAGTCAACCAGGGAACATGCACGATTCTAAACTCTTTTGTTTTTTTTTTAGAAAGACCAATACAACATCATTATTAGGGTGGAAGCCTTAGATTGTATAATTGGGATTAAGTGTACAAAATTCCCACTATATAAAACCTAATATTTTACTGACATTTTTTTTCTGACATGTGAGAAACCTTATCATTCCTAGCAACACAGACACTCATATCTGTTGCTCACAATTTACCGACAAATTATATACAATAACCCATACGATATTTGGGTGTAGGATAAAATCCCCACAAAGAAATAAGGTTAGGATATAATCCTCTCTGCCAGAACAAGCTTTTTTAAAACTTTTTAAACTGTCAGAAATATACTAACCTATTTTGAGATGGGATAGAAGAAAAAGAAGAAACTGAAAATATGAATATTTAATTTAATGATGGAATTTCATGTTTATACAATAATGTCATGGCTCAGATTTTATGTACTTCACAAACTAATCGTCAAATACGTAAACTCAATTCTTAGTCCATCTCTGTGCTAGGAATGCTTTATTTCCAACAGATATGGTACACTTTAAATTGCAATTGTTAAAAAACAGCTTAAGGATTGAATGCAATGTACAAAAAGTGTGTAACGATGCTTATAAAAGTGAAGTGAAAAAGACGTGCACGCAATAAATCCTGATATAATTAGGCATCTTAATCTCTTTATTTGTTATTGTTAAGATCTGACATCTAACACGCACACAAAATTTCATTTATCGACTCAAAGGAGACCCATACAAAGCTTCAGAATCAAGTGGTCTATGGCGATACACAAAGATCTATATTTGTGTTGGCTAAAAATAAAACTAAAAGGGGATACACGTATACAGGGGGAGGGAATTATGTCCTACCTTTTATTTTTAGGAGGTAGGAGGAGGGTGTTGTCCTGGGGTATTTTATCTGTACCCGATATTCTTTATAGGTGAAATGCCCCTAGCAACAATACGAGACCCACCCCCACCCGTTTAGTGGTGTGGCATTTTGCAGTATCTCCAGCACCTAAATTCCATGTAGATTATATCAAAATCCAATCTTTAATCTAGTCCTACAGCATGCACTATATCTAAGAATTATGCAAGTCACTGAGAGCTATTTTAGCCCAGTTTGCAACTGGAGTTATTGACAGAATATTGCAGTACAAACAACACTGTTGTCAACAGTCACATAGTCAGTCAAATTGCACGCTCAGCCAACCTCTTCCATACTTTGGAATATTCCTCTTACTGGCTACACTGCTACATCCCTGTTACGTATACAAATCCCTGCATTACATTTACAGCAATTACAATGCACTTTCCGTAACGTAACTGCAAACCCGCGATTATTTTTGAGAATATCGAGACGTCTTGTCCGGAAGCTGACTAGGCCTATATTGAAGCATGCGCATCACGCTCGAAGGTATTACTTCGGAAGTTAAACCCAGAAGTGGGCAAAATATCTAGCTAATATGTGGGGCTATGTTATTCATTATCTGTGCTTACGGTTCGATACGTAAGAACGATGATGATAAAAAATGACCTTAAAATCTATTTTACTGATATAAACATACACGCTATCAACAAAAACATAGGTAGTATACATGATGTCGCCGAAAGGTCGCACCGTCAATATATGTAAAAAAAAGCTTAAAATGTAAAGATCTACGTATCCGTTTAAA
>JAECUM010029845.1:0-12601 GCA_016617855.1 Megalonaias nervosa
GAGAGAGAGAGAGAGAGGCCTTTGGACACTTTGATATTTAAATAACAATAATCGATTTTTTAGAACATTATAGTATGTTTAAGAAAAAACCTACAAAACATAGCATTAATTATCACATAGTCGGTTCACTTCGCCTACAGTGTGCGCAGTTTCATATTTTTAATATTATACGTGTGAACATATCACTTTATGTGATTCTGATTGGTCCAAATAAGCCCATGAAATTATTGTGCACGATCCTCTTTACTGATTGGCTTGGATCGTGGGAAAACGTTTTTAACCCCGCCTTCTGGAATGTTTTGTTTTGAATGAACATTTTTTGGCGGCCACTTTTTAACTCGACTCGCGAAAGGAAATTGAGGAAAAATTATCTCTGCATTCTGAATATGGATATGTTACCCCCACAGGGGTTTGTTATGTCATGTTTAACAATATCATCATAAGAAAAATGGCGTAAAACTACAAGACAAGAACAACAATAAGAAGTAAAACTAAGGGTATTGCTTATTTGATAGCGGGTGGCGGGGGGGGGGGGTATATCTGTAACATAGATATAGAATCCATCGTATATACAAGTGTGGTTTAAATGTTAACTTAAAGAAGTAACTAAACTCACCTCTGTTCACAGAAGAATCTGGACATAAATGGGTCTCCTAACTGACAGAACTTTATCCAACCACAGCATCTTTACGTAGTATATATGGGATGTAAATCCGACACAAAAAGAAATTTGTTGACGTCTTCTGTACAGTCTATTGTTCCAAATCAAATACTGCAAATATCCGGTCACAAATGCATTGCAGTAAATGTGGGAATTTTTGCATCCAGTAATCCTATTTCACATGAAAATCGCAACAATTTAACGTTTAATTCTGAAAGTGACATTTTAGGGTAAACATGTACTCTACTGTAGGCCTGCTGTACTGTGTACCGTACCAAACAATGTGGCAGCATCACATCGCATTGATCATTCTGTTTTGAAAAATGATTTTGTCGGTTTAAAATGTTCTGTTTATTCCGATGGAAGCTTTTTCTTTGATTTACAGTTTGGAAAACAGTACAATCTACTTTTACCAGTTCAGCTTTGTTTGGGACTATATTTTATGCACAACAAATGAAAGGTGCACCGTCTGTCAGAATGAACGAAATTATTCGTTCTTCTTTCTATCTAAATAATTTCCACTGAAATAAAAACAATGTAATAAAAAGAATCTCAAATGGGTAACGATTTAATATTAAATTTATGAAACTCGTTGAATAATGTCCGCTTTTGCTCGCCAAGGCTCGCAAAAGCTAGACATTATTCAACTCGTTTCATAAATTCAATATTAAATCATTACCCATTTGTGATCCTCTATATACATCACAGTATGTGTACAACGTAACAGAGGAATTTACTGGTTTGCATCTTTGTATTATTGATAAACACCGTAGATAAATCCCAAGGAAAGTGCACACGAATCTATACGACGAATCATATTCTTGTAAGTTACTTGGTGTTAATTTCTGTTTCAAGGTTTTAATCCAGCCCAAATTCCTTTTCTCTCTGATTCCAAATTTCTGCGCAGTTTGTCCGTTATGCATGAGAGGGGAGGGGAGAACAGAAAGCAGAAAGAATTGTGATGAAACTGTGTACCATATTAAATTCATTTGGAAAATGGGGATTATTAATACTTTTCATCGTTATTTTCATTCGTCACTAGTGACTAATTTGTGTAAATTGATCATTGATATAGAATCAACTGCAGACGCTCGCGAGAATGTTACATGCGTATTATTGCGCTATGGGCGGATCACAATTTGATATACCAATAGTATTGGTATATCAAATTGCTTTATACCAACACTTTAAATGCATGTTATCTTTTAATGTATGTGGTATATATATATATATATATATATATATATATATATATATATATATATATATGTGTGTGTGTGTGTATATGTGTGTATATATCTATATATGTATATACTCATATATGTATATACACATATATATATACACACATATATAAATATGTACCATATATAATATGGTATATATATATATATATATATATATATATATATATATATATATATATATATATATATATCTTGAGGTATAATACAAATTTATATTAGTTTCACGTCATATCATCAAGCATTACTGTAATATTGGAAGACAATAAAAGACGTAGTATGCGTGATTGGCATAGTGTAAACAGGAGGAAGTTTACCTAAAATCTTTCTTTGATCTTTCTTGTGATTGCCTTTGTATATAAACTAGTCTCGGTCAATGGATGGAGAGCACGTATTGAAAAATTTGATAGACAAATGACATACAGTCTGCGTCCTGTTTACATGAAAGTGATACTCAAGCTTTTAGAACACGCAACAATTAATCTGCACCATGAAACCCATTATAAGGAATGCTTCCTAACCTATTTTTGCACACACGAAAATAGTCAACAAATACCTCATTTGTCTCTTAACAAACTGCAAGCTTTATGGAGGGTTATTATGATTTGATTATAGGTAACGCAAGGTTTAAGTGTAGTATTTGTTAAAGAAATCTTAGTTATCATCATTTTGTTGGTTCCATTTAAATGCATCAGAACTCACCTGCCTATCTTTATTATAAGATTCAAATCATTGGCTCTAAACGTCACTTCGAAACCACACGAAGCGATATGATTAGATATTGCGAACAAAACTCTTGTTAGGCGACGTAAAGGCATTATCTATTCACTGACACGCCAAATTGCCCACACTGTATACAAAGCAGGTATATATATATATATATATATATATATATATATATATATATATATATATATATATATATATATATATATATCTTCCATTTACCTGTACCAGAATGGACTGGGGAAATTTTAGGCTGGGTAGTCATAAACAACCCAGTTATCATACCGGTCTGAATACAGAATGCAGCACGAAGTTTTGCATAGCTGGTCATGATATAAAGCAAAGCGCATGTTTCTAAATAAAATTGCAGAAATGCCTCTCCCCAAATCCCCCCCCCCAAAAAAGCAAAACAAGAATAACACAATCCCCCTAAAAAATCACGACTTATATTTACATTCACACATAGGAAAATAAAACAAATGCGATTAAGGAAAAACGTTTGTATCAACACACCTCCCTATGCAAATCCAATTTAAGTCTAACTTAAGACCAAGATAAAAGCTTATTTCCTTATCTAAATTTATAGTTTTTGGGGTTTTTTTGCAAGTGAATATTGTATATCTCTTTCTGTCTCACTCTCTCTTATCTATCTATCTAGCTGTCTGTCTATCTATCTCCCTATCTCTCTATCTATGTCTGGATCCGTCTCCTGTGGCAATGGTAGCAGCATTTACAGTATGAAGAATAATAATTTTGACAAATAATATAATAGTTTAATAACATTGCGGAAAAAGTTTCACTACAGTGTTATGCTACAGAATTAGCCTCTCCTCTGTACCGGTTGTGAGATTTGATTATCGGTCAACTGTAGAGTATCTTGCTAGCACAAAAATAGTATTCTATTGTTCATAGACAGCATTTTTTATTTTTTGCGGCATTGTCCATCTTCAAAAATTACAAAAGTAGACATAGAAAAAAGTAATAACAATAGTAGCAATATATTGTTTTGGTAGGGCGATGATAATAACTGCGAAAGTCATATTTTAGAAACATTTAATACCGCCGATAACGATAAATACAAAGATTATACTATAATTTTAACACTAATGCTATGTAGCGAATATTACTACTACTGCTTCTGTTGCTAATTGTCGCGTGATTGTAACAGGAAGTAAAAATTGTAACTGGAAGTGAATAAACATGCAATAATAATCAGCCCAATGTCTGATTTTAAATTGAGTTTTTATGTACGTAATAACATGGTATCTTTCAAGTAAACATGTTAGGATGGGTCTTCGAATACAGCCAAAGACCTATGCTTTCTTATTTCTTTTCTTTACAGCTGTCATCACGTTGTTGGTCCTAGTGAACCCATCATTACTGTAATACTGTTTTACACCCCATTAACAAGGTATGGAATAACAATCAATTCAAACTGTTATGGATTTATTGGGTTCTCCAGAAAGATGGCCAAGCTATCCTGTTAAGTAACGTACAACTTAAAAAAACCTATTTAATATTCACCCAGCATGTGACTACTTGATACTCTCTTGTTCACTTATTATACGTAACTCTGTGGCATTGTCCACCATCAAAAATCACAACTTATTACCCTGCTGTTAAATGTATATAATTTGGATTGTTAGGTTTTTGTAAAAGGTTTATTTCATGATATAAGGTATGAAAAATGGTATTTTAGTGAAACAAAAATTGATTAAATAAACTTAGTTCTTTGGTTAGTATGTTAGACCAATAGTTCAGGATATTGATTGGAACATCTGTATTATTTACGACATAACAACAGATTTACTGTATTTTATAACGTTCTGTACACTAACGTTGTCTTCAAATGCTGCACAGCAAACGCAATCCTTTCACAAAATTACAATTTGATATTTGACTGAGATACTGCTCTAAATTTCACGAGTATCACATATACAATAATATATCCATGTAGGGGATATACCTTCTCCAGGCCGAACTTCAACAGCGTTTCAAAAGCAAACTTCTTTGTCACGAAACCATCACGCGTGTCGAATTTGTAGCAAAACTAATGACGGAGCAATATTGACGATCATTCATGTACTGCTGCTCGTTTCTTGTTGGCGGACATATAATGATATTAGTGGCAATGGCTGTATTTGGAACTAAACAAATTGTAATGCAATGCATCATCTTTTTATTTTTAAAAAAGTTCCTGCACAATTGTATCAATCAAATGTGTTTTTACATTAGTTGCTGTGATTATCTCACGTCATTATACGTTTGTAAATATAATTATTTTAGTTCATGAACTTTGTATTCATCTTGATAAACGGACTTCTATGGACAGCGATGATAGTGATGACAGTAATGATATTATTATTATTATTATTATTATTATTATTATTATTATTAATTAAATGCTCTTTACTTATATGATTAGGACTTGAAGTGGTTGGTGAGTTTGTGTTGTCCTAGTTTCTGACATGGATTTGAGATTTTTCATTCTGTTTTCTAAGGATATCTGCCACAACATAATGACGTTTGTACTCACGCTTGGTAATATTTCATTGATACTGTACCTAAACACTACTCTCAAAAATAATATTTTGGAGCATTTAATTACAAGTTAGACATTTAATATACATGTGATGTGTTAGAACAAATGGACACATACAAGTTACAAGACTAAAACAAATTACCATAAGCGGTCAAATTAGCTTTAAAGGCAGACAGCATGACTGAAACACATATTTTGAATTCGAATGTTTTGTTGTTGGCATCTAATACATTTTCTTTGTTATAAAAAATGAAATGTCAGGACTAGACGAATTTATTGAGCTGATACAATTTCAGTGTTTTTCTTAAATACAGAGCCTTAAATACGACACCATTATGGTTATTTTTGTATTGAATCAAAATCGTTTTCGACTAGGTGTCACTGAAGACTAGGAAGTAAGCTTGTATCAATGACATTGTTTAATTTATACGCGCAGACTGCACGGACACTTGAGTATTGTAGTTAACACTGATTTATTACGAGTGCAGTGAAGGTATTTATTCTGAATTAGGCGCTGTAATTAGGAGTATGGGTTCTCTCTCTCTCACACATCTATCTTATTCTGTCTGTATATCCTTTCTAATCATTTTTCGTGATCAGCCTTGTCATTTACATTAGTTTCGCGCTTGTTGAATAAATTTCATCTGTATGCACAATATCCACCTGAGAGAATCCTCGCTAAAGGTACAGATATACATAATCTTGTTCCGAATTTTCGAATACTGTGTGTGATGTGATTAGTGACACCAGCACGTATTTTGAGCTAGGGCAAAAAAAGAGGAAAATGAATTACTCATGTGGCGCATACATCTTTTTAACACTTAAATGTAAACCTAATGTGATACATATGTGAGCCGGGCGTTGTACAGAAGAAACGAACACAGCATCCTTGGGTCGTGGGGTTTATTTAGTGTCAACGATACAAAAAAAAAACAGGAAGAACATCTACAACGAAACAGAACAAATACTTAATATACGATAATAAAACAGAACAGAACAGATACTATACACAACCCACACGCCGTTATTTCAATATATAGCAACACGATAATATAACAACGACAACTTACCAGACACAAAGACCCTAAACATTCAGATACCACTATTCTCACAAATTTCATTAGTCATAATAGGTGTAGACACAATGAAAAAGGTATCGTTAGTCCAGAGACGATAAGACCAGCGCCTAGGGCATTTATTAAGTGCATGGCGCTCGACGGTATCGTCCCCTTCATGAGCCTCGTGCACTGATCGATCACTCACTAATTCACGCGCTCACTAAGGACAAACACTCAACTGGGTCACACATAGTTGAACATTTGCTCGTATAGGTGCAGTATGATTTCTTAAAGAGTGAAATGGTTTTAATACATGATACACAGTTGAATATTTGATGATGGCTAAAAGAACATTAAATTGGCCAAAGAGCTTCCAAGGGTTATTGTGGAAAGGGATCTCAAAAACATGAGATATCTTAGTGTGAAATCGCACACGCAGCAAATATAATAAAGATCTGAGAAATTATCTATCAGGATCCAGAGGAATGTTTTTGGTGAACGTTTATCGATAAATTCGATTGCTCTTATAGACTCGTTTGATTTCAACGGCTCAGATTTTGGTATCTGCTGGCAACATCGACAATGGTTAGCGCGTGCTTGGATAAGCGCATCTGTGCGCCACGACCTCGTATCATTTGGAAGAATGATGAAGCTCGTTATGTGCTTGAACATCAAGCCACCTACATAAAATCTTTCTTGGCACCGGTAAGAAAATTTGCCAGAGCGCTTTTTTTTTATTCAACCATGTTCGGACAACCTCATAAGTGACCATTGCTGTACTTGCTAGCCCTTTCACGGCGGCTTCCCCTCTCCAATTCCATGAAGACTGTAGTATATATTTGATAATGTTGTCACCTTGTATCCATTATCTGTATTAATATTATTTACTTTCAATGAGAGCCGCCAAGTACAATCTTGGCTTTCATACCGCTGATGATGACAGATCTTGTTCTTCGTTCTGCAGCACCTGGTATCGCAGTTGTTTCGTCTTCAAGTCATAGGTGACATCCACGTGCGCATTGATGTGCACGTATATCGTTTAGCGCTTTATAAATTAAACAAGGTAATGTTGGTAACACGCAGAATCAACACAATTTACAAGTGCTTCGCCAGGCGTTGATTCTATTTTATAATCAAGTCGTATATCCAGCCGTTTTTCCCCCAGATATTTACTCCAAGCCGCATCCGGTAACTTTGTTAATGCAGTCGCGACATCTTCGTTGAGTTCTTTGTTTTGTTTTTGTTTTGTTTTGCTTTTGGGTTCTTTTTTTTGGTAAACAGACCCTGCCTTTTCCCTATGTATGTACGTGAATCCTAGTTCGTCCATGTGTTTGAACTCTAGTTAGATTTGTAGTACGTGTTTAAGCGCGACATCATCCACTATATGA
The DNA here is from genome assembly GCA_016617855.1 of Megalonaias nervosa. NCBI lineage: Eukaryota > Metazoa > Mollusca > Bivalvia > Unionida > Unionidae > Megalonaias > Megalonaias nervosa. The sequence continues at coordinate 7,620 of JAECUM010029845.1, forward strand.
AGACATGGTTGTTTTATATACTGTACCATTCAATGGCATCAAGATAAAGGAAATACGTAATTGCTTTCAATAAAGACAAGACTGGAAAAACAAAATCAAAGTTTGGAAAAGCTTGGCTTTCACCGTCATTGACTTCCGCGCAGGCAACACCCAAACTATACAAATATGGTGGTATATTTCCAAACTCAATTGATGCACTTATCATTGGCTCCGCTGGATCAGGTAAAACTCAACTGTTGTGAATATGATTTTATGATGGCGGAAGTTGGATCGGTTGTACGTGATTACGCCATCGGCTGATGACAAACAGTGTTATGGTGTTTTAAAAGATTTTCAAAAAGTGTTGAACAGTGATGGTAACATCACCGTTGATTTCTTTTCCACAATGGATGAAGCATCTACAATTGACGATTTGGATGCAAACGAAAATAATTTTTTTGTGTACGACGATGTGATGCTTGAAAACTAAATCAATCCCGAGCAAATAGATTACGAGGCCGACACACAAACACCAATGTAATCTAATTGACTCAGCAAAACGCACATATGTCTTAAGTGATTCGTGACAACTGTAACATGATGAAACAATTCGTTGGATTGATGTGGATGATCTTCGAATTATTCAATGGACCTACGCGGATCACAAAGGACCTGTATAGTATCTCACCATTGATACGACTAGAACATGAAGAGCCAAATATCGTGAGGGCCTAGACACACGAGTCTAATACAAACGTGTCTCACGCGTCACTTTAACAATCAAAACAATTATACAAAATGTCTGGCAGTGGTGTCACAGAAGAGTATGAGAAGCTACGCCGTAAATTCGCTCATGAACACTAGGGATTAATTTAAAATGATATAAGAAGATTCAAAAAAGTCAAAGATATGTCACAGTCGCCAAACACTGCAAGAGAAAACTTCATTGTGGGCTTTAAATAAACGTTTGCAACGCTGATTACACCAACAAAGGAAATTGCTGAAGTTGCCGAGAATATTAAACAGTCAACCAGATCAACTGCAAGACTGGTGACAGTCGTAAAAGCAACCGAAGAACATGTTACAGTTAGTAAAACAGCTAAGCGCACCAAGGATATCAAAATAGCAACATAAGCAGCTGTAAAAACTACTGGCTACTTGCCATGGGCGATCGAGGAAATCAAAGAAAAACGTTGGTGAAATCGAAAAAGCCGATTAAGTACTAGTAAAAGGCACCCGTGTATTTGATGAAGATGATAGGGAGGCTTTTGACAAGATATGAGTATCTTCATTTTGCCAAAAAGTTTAATGCACGCAATGCATTTTGTATCGGAGACAATGGAAACGGTGAAACGTTATGGGCAGAATATATGGAAAGGTACATACCTCAACCAATAGTGCAATTTTAATAGCGGCAACTCCTAGAGGCCCAGACCCCGACCTTGACTATACGACAGAAGAAGAGGAACAACATATGCAAAAGGAAGACCGTGCATATCAGGAATAACAAAAACATCCATCAAGCATTAAACCTACGACAATATCAAACGAAGAACGTTGAACAAATATGCAAGTGGATAGCACAACAATCTAGACCTAAACCGAATGGATAGTCGAACCAGTAATTAGGTTCTACCGGCAACAACCAAACTGTCTGCTACACCCAAGCCAAAGCAAAGATCTGTTGCATTCGACTTGGAGTCACAATCAAAGCAAGGTGAAGGCTTTAGTGGACTGTGTGACCATAGTGACCTTGCAGATCGATTGAAAGCACTTGTGGGATCAGTTCGTGCGTGCAATAACGCACCAGAAGTCACTAATGAAACTACATCGATTTGTCGGCGGTTGCTCAGCAATCATATTATGTAGAAAACTACATATCGCGCTCTGGTGCATGAACTTGAAGATATCATACGACGAACGCTGCACACCGATGATGAGATATGAAACGATTAAGACGCTGCGTATGTTAAACGAAATATATGCTGCGATGCAGTAGGTTGTTGTAAAGCGTAGAGCGTTACCTCGATGATTAGACTATCATTGAGAAAACACAGTATTCAGTGTGACTACGTCTGCACCTGTTACTGCCGATGAATCACACAGCACATGTATATCTTCGTGTCATAATAATTGGTTGACACATATTCGTTTTACCCTTATAGATCAAGACGGCCACGTTGTAGATGTAAGCGGTGAAACATTTGTGACACAACTGTATATTACCGATCAACCCATCATTTAAATATATTAATGACTGTCGTACGTAGACTTGTGAAACCCGTCCAATTGTGATGTTTACGCTACATATTATGGACCTGGCCTCGGTGATGTCGTTCATGGGTTATTCACAGGTGCAACAGAGGTGCCTGGGACTCTGACCTCGCGCACTGCACCAATTGCTAAGCAGGTTGCAAAGCGAGCCGTTGATAGAATCAAAAGTGCTGCTCTGGATCGGTTAGGAATATTGGATCGCCAGCTATTCAGTCAATTCGAGATCGACTACAGCGATTAGTAACTCGAAAACCAACAGTGTTTAGACTACCATCAACAGAAACAATGATGTCTCCAGTTGGTAAAATTATTAATGAAGCAGCTCAGCAAAGACCGTCCGATTCAGTAATAAGAATTCTCTCAATGGGGAGTGAATTATATATAAATATTTGCTCATTTCAAAAATATATCTGATCAGACATGGGCATGCCTGTTTGTGGAGCGATGCCAATCATATTACAAGTGCATATCACGATCTGTGGTTGTAAATGAACAGGTATAGAAACATCGGCACGGGTCTGCAGATTTCCTAAGAAGACTTTCGTACGTTGTACCTGATTTATTACTTTACAATAGAACATCTAGAGTTATTCAGGGAATCCGTTGTTGCTATGTATTTTCATGCTCGTGTCTGTGCAATTCCCGCTGGCGATGTTAATTATTTACGTTATGTTGTGATACTTTCTAACACGCCTCTGTTGCTGTAGGGTGTTGGTGGCCGAATTAGAGTCATCGATGCACCTGTGAAAAATTCATAGAATTCATAATTTATCCCGCTATGTATTTATATAAAAATGTCCTATCACCAAGTGAAGGTCTGTCTTAGTTCCAATCAGCTGGAAAAAAAGCAATAAAAAACTAATTGGAGTGTAACATTGAAACATTCTCCAGCAAAATTAATTGGAAATGTCCCCGTCTGGTTGACCCAAAAACAACTTATTCAATTTAATGCTGCCAAACAGATCTATACCTCAGTGACATTAAAATTATCGAAGTCAGAGGTGACATAAATAAAAATGACTGGTGTAATATTTCCGTTTATTGTAGTGATTCCAGCGTTGTTAGCAGCAGAGGCCCCAGCAGTTGGAAAAGCTGAGGTGTTAGTGGCTGTCGGAACTGGGTCAGAAATTAAACTGGGAAATGCGGTGTGTGATCGCATAGAGCATTGTAGACCTGGTAGGTCAATAAAAAAGGAGAAGGCCTTCTATTATCAGGAACAAGTCGCCTAATACTTTTGGACAGAGGTCATCAATAACCTTTACAACAAGCAGAAGATCACACCGTTTATCAAACTTGATTTCCTCTCGACGACAAAAAAGTCAAGCATTTACGAGGTGTCTAGGCAAAATGAACTTGCATCGATTGTCCCAATCATACGTGAAACAGGTATTGTAAACCTGGATTTGACATCTGGGCCTGGCACTCACTGGATTGCATACGTGGTGACTCCTCAACATCGTTTTATTTTGACTCGTAAGGACTTGCGCCACCACTTGAAGTTGTTAATAATTTAACGAGGAGTATAAGCGCCCTACGTGGACGACAATCAATGTTTTATTCAACTATAACAGTGCAAACCCGGTTGGATGGCCCTCTATGCGTACATCTTGTCGCCGAAGGATTGCGTGCGCTTGAGCACTCATCGCCCACACAAGCACATATTGATTTCACATTAAAATTAGTTTAATATTATACATTATGTATATCAACATTGTCGGCCGTTACTTAGCCCGACAACGCGGTACTGATGTGAATCTGAGCAGATTTCCCACCAAAGAATAGTCAGTTGAGTTTACTATTTGCATTGTTGTTGGTGTTAATCCTGATGAGCTTGTTATGTTTGTAGGCTCTTAGAAATATCATAGTGTTGTAAATGGTAGACTTCTTTTCAACTCTATCGGGCATGGTTTCGATACACTTAATCGTAATATCATAAAGATATGTAAGTCCGGATCGTATTTGTTTATTATAAACGGGTATAGAGGTGTGTGGGGTACAATGACAATAGTGATTAAATTGTACGTTAATAGCACGTCTTTCAGAAGACAATACCTAAGAAATGCTTAAATTGATTATACAAGATTTTTGGATTTAACTTAAAATATACAGAGTGAAAACAAAATGACTTCATGCCGTTACCAATTCATATTACCGCTAATAATGTCAGCAAAGCTAATAAATGTAATTTTTTTTTTGCTGATGCTGCCACTGTTCCAACTGCAATATCTTTTAATATTTTCATTCTACTCCTAGGGAATTTTTACTGCACAATACATTTAAATAAGTGAAAATCCCGATACTACACACACCCTCTATCTTAATATTTCTATTTTGTAACCGTTTTGTGTTCTCCTGTTGATTGTTCTTGTTTTTATCGTCAATGATTGTATTGTTTCTTAATTCTTGCATCATTGTCTCATGTGTAATTTGACTTCCCTATGTATGCATAACTTTCATAAGTTTCGTAACGTCTTCGACACGTATACGAAACGTTGCCGTCGGATTTGTCACTTTACGACCTGCCTGTCGTGGCACGAGCGCAAGTTGCAGTTTCACGCCAATAAAGAAAACAGTGATCCGTCTCCCGTCGTGGTCATTCTCAGTTCACGAATCCTCAAACTCCACCTATTTAAGCAGACTGTACGTCAATTGATGGATGTTAAATTTGCATACTTGATTGGAGAACGTGTTATCTGTTACTCAAATACACCGTTCGTGCTAAGCTTGTC
>JAECUM010029847.1:0-42213 GCA_016617855.1 Megalonaias nervosa
GACTTAAAGACCTAATAATGTATCCTTGCCTTAAATATTTACAGCACATTTTCTGTTTCTACTTTCGTGGTGTTTGTTTTTAATTTTGTAATCATATCATTATATATGTTTTTTTAAGTTTTGTCAAATGTTGTAAAGCGCTTAGAGCTTCTAAAGATTAGGCGCTATACAAAGTCCTCATTATTATTATTATTATTATTATCAAAATTCTGTCTGACGAACAAAGTAGAACTTTAAAATTATTATGTACAACAGTATACTTCTAAACAGAAATTATTTACAATTTTGTTATTAATTTTTAATTCATTTACTTCCAAGGCAGCATAGATAAAATTAATAAGGAAAATATTATTTACTAAATATATTAGCATCTTTTGCAGCGAATTTCCATTACATGAATAAGTTCTTGAGCAGCTTTGAAATTGATCTTTATTATTTACTGAAATAAAACACTTAGGTTATTGCTATACAAACTTGAACTACAAATATAAATATTGTCTACTGCAGTATAATTTATGCAACTTTGAAATTTTACATTTTTAAGAATAATACAAATCATTTTTAATAAACATGTCACTTAAACTGAAACATATTTCTTTGCCAAATACTGCATGTTTGTCTGAGGTTAACAGGTGGTCATGTCATGTGATTTGGTATATAACGGACTGGCAAGCTTAGGTCGACTGAACAGAAAGATTTTGATCATTATATTTTATTATGAGTCTGTGTTGTATGCAGTTGTGCAAGCATACTGTATTTATCCATTGAAAAGCCCATACTTGATGATAAGCCTACCACCATTTATCCATCAAAAAAGGCAAATATTTACAAAGATATCTTTGTATGATAATATGCCTTCCTTCCAGTATTTGACAATTTTAATAGACTGGCTTTAATCATTAACTGGGAAAAAATAGTATTTGGAAGAAAATAGGGTATTGATTGTATTTAAAAAACTAACCCTAGTCCTAAACCTGGAAAAATTGGTATATGGAAGAAAGTAAGGTATTGATTGTCTTTTAAAACTGAATCATCAGTTGCCAGTGATCATTATAATGTCAGAAGAAAGAAGCAGTTTAGATGACATAGTACCTGCATACTTTTTATACATCCACTGAAACGGCAGGGTGTCTAGTGTTGTCAGAATGTCCATCTGTAAATCCATCCATCTGTTATTTAACCAAATTTCACATATTGCCTGCAACTGAGTCAAGGAAGATGCCTAATGATTCAGGTAACAATAGGTCAGAAGTCAAGGACACAGTAGCTGTAAAATGCAAAAAAGATTCCTCACAGTAACATTAGTTTTACAATAACAACCTTGACCAAACACTATGGAAGGCTTATATTAAAGCAAGAAATTCATCTACTGTTTTTAATACACCTGCTGTAAGGCAGGGCATATTAGACTACATGTATGACATCAGTCCATTTTGATTTCTGTGCACTTACTTGAGCTTGGCATCATGGACCTTGCCCAAAATTTGTGGATGCTTGTTGCATTTGAGACAAAAAGTCAAAGGTCAAGGTCACTGTGACTGAAAGAACAAAAATGGTATTGTTTTTCATCACAGACTTTGACAAAACTTCGTGGATGGCTTGCAATTTTGGTGAGAAAAAGGCATATTGATTTAAGAGTCAAAAGGTTAAAGGTTACAGTTACTGTGAAAGCTGAAAAATATTTTCAGCACAATAATGTTAGCTAAAAATGATTGGATATTTTTTGTTACTGAGTTGCAGTTTGTGATATGTTTTTGCTAGCTCAGCATTATGTATGTGTTACTTGTGCTGCCATCTGACATTTAGCTGGTTGAACTAGCCACTTGGACCATTTACAAGAATATATTTGTAATACTTGGGGCAACTGTTTCAAGCTTGCAATCTTATCTGACCACTGATTGGATAACATCATGTCATATGTCATTGGGAGACTGATCCAACACCCTTCCTAGAATACCTTTGACACATTTTGCATGCTTTGAGGGAAAATTTCCTGCAACTCAGTCAGACATTTTTGTCATCAGAATGTTGACAGGTACGAGTTTTTATGGTGATTTTCACTTAAATTGGGAATTTAGGCTGTTGATTTTGGGGTCGACAGATTTAAGATGAAGGCCACTGTGACTGAGATATGAAATATGGCGTCTGTACAATGACTATAGTCCTATAGTCACTTCTGCAAAAGTTTTTTAATGACTTGCAATTAAAATAGGGTGAAAGCCTATCAATTGAAAGCTTGACTTCTTAGTTATAAGCATAAATTGATTCATTTCTTTCAAATTATCACAGATTAGCTTCTGTATATCTTCAAGATGTGATTTGACCTTTATTTATAGAACATCATATCTAATTGATTAAGAACTGTTATTTAACCTCCTTTGTTTAGGATACACATTGTTCCATAATTCATTTTTATCCTCTATGATTTGAATATGGAACTTGTTACCAATAGAGTTACGAAACAGTCCTTCACTGCATAATTTCAAAACCTACTTTAATCAAGAGAAAGAAATCACTGTATGTTTTGATTGTGTTGGTAATGCAATTTCACAGGTTATAAATGCTAGGCTAAGAAGAAAGTGAAGTAGTTTAAGTTGCAATTTATATATAAATCATGTATTTGACTATAAGTATTGCTCATGTGGTGAAATAAAGAATGCAAAGCACTTTCTTCTAGACTGTCCGAAATACTCCAATCTTAGAAATTGTATCTTATACACACTCCCTTCTGCCCTCACAATAGAATCTTTATTTGGTAACCCTATGTTCTGTATAGAAAATAACATGCAAACTTTCTCCCCTTTCAACTGAAGGTTAAAAACCTTTACCTAAGTAAACCAAAATCCATCTTCTCTGAAAAACAACATAAAATTTTGGCACAAAAGGGGTCAATGAATCCCATTTACAAAAATGTAACAAGGCACATGACCATAAATAGTCTTTAAAACATTTAAGGTCATTCAGAGTATATATAACCCAGCATAGCAATATATACATATGCAGTGAAATCCTAATTATCACTGATATCTATGTTACCACTCACTGATATCTATGATCTTTATCACTGATATTCATGTTACTTATCACTGATGTCCATGTTACTTATCACTGATATTGATGTTACTCATCACTTATCACTGATATCCATGTTATTACTGATATTCATGTTACTTGTCATTGATATCCATGTTACTTGTCACTGATATATATATGTTAAAAATTCATGTCTATTTTTTTAATTGTCAAAGCATGTACATATATACATTTACTTGAATGTTGTATGATGGTACTTGATCACATCTCATTTTAAAGTGAAAAAGGTGAGCAATAGTAAACAAAATACTCTCCAAACCAAAACTTTAAGATGGTTGCAAGGGAGTTTTGGCATTGAGAGTACTAACTCACAGTAAGGCCATTCATTATAACACAGTTCATGAGGAAGGTTAGGTCATGGATATAATTTCATTATATGGTAATATTAATTCTATCTTTCATTATAAGGCAGTCTCTCTATAATTTTTTAGTATACTCTTTGGCTTCCATGGACAGTGTTATAATAAAGGAGTGCTGTAATTGTTTGTGTTGTTAACATCTAGAACCCACTTTAATCTGAAAAGAAATGGTACACACTTCTTCCTATGAGAGATACATGTCTTTGCCAGCTGGACACTATTGAGGGTAAAATAGTGCTCTTATGATGTTGGCCATGTCCAGAATTGAGATTTAAAAGAGACTGCATTTAAATCCAGCTTCTTTGCTTCACATTTTATATAAAATTCTGAGCAAGTGACAAACAATTTGCAACTTGTTGTGCCTGAAAGACATGGAACTTTTTCAGACCTGATATATGCTTTCATTGCCCACCATCTTTTTTTAAGGAAAGTTGTGAAATAGTATCTGTGCTTCATTCATCTATCCTTCACACATTTTTTTATGTATACTAACTTTGAAGTTGTTTTAGAAATGAAATGTGCTCATACATGATCGTTAGAATGGATGTCATATATTCACTGAGACCGCTCCAGTGGCCTAAGTGGTTAGAGCAACCGCCTCCGATGAGGGAGATCACGGGTTTCAACCCTGGCTGAGTAATACCAAAGACTTATAAATAAATAGTACATGCAGCTGCCTCACTTGGCAGCATTATGAGGTTAATGTTAGGGCTGGTCAGTCTGGTGTCAGGATAATGTGACTAGCTGGGACATGATGCTACATGTCTGCGACATGATGCCCCAGTGCTGGACACTACTATAAACTGCCACACTGCAGACATCATAGTGATATGACTCAGATTGTTAAAGCTATGTTAAAAATCCAAAAATTACAAGCACACACATATACTTTATTGAGTGTCCTATTTGTAAGGTCAAAGTCATGTCTCCATATTTTACGTTTTTCATCACCCTTTCTCCTGCTCCATGATTTTAAAAGATGAAACTCGGTATATTTATTCATCATTACTAGAAACACATATTGGATATAATCTTCAAGGTCAAGGTTACAGCTCATTATTTTAAAATCTTTCTTTCCTTTCCAGTGTATAAATGTATAGCCATTTGAGATGATGGGATGGTGACCTTCCAATGACCTTCAAATGACTTTGTTCTTTTAAAGGGGACCAAATGAGCTGAAAATGCATGCTTTATAATTGACCTCTAACATTTAAGCACAGAAAGTTAATTTATGTAATTGCTGTGCTAATGTTTCAACTTGTTATGAGCTGACAGAAGCAGAACTTTTCCCAACCTCCCATGTGCTTGTCTCAGATTTTATTGAACTCTCATCTTCATTCTGGTCATATAAGATTGTAAGGACTTGAAGTTTATTTATATATGGCATAGCAAAATTATCAACTTATTCTGGAGTGACAGATAAAACTATTTCATAACCTGTGATATGTTTGTCTTTGATTTACTGTATGCATTCTCTGATAAGTCAAATCCTACTGCCAACTGCACAGACTCAGAACTGCCATCACATAATGCGCTGGCAGACCTGGGTCTGTGCAGTTTGTTAAGAGTAATCAGTAGAGCAAACCATATTGACCCTGACCTGCTGGTGAGTTATGCAATGGCAATCAGGGTCTTTATTATTTGCAGTTGAACTCGATTTATAAGCAAGTATGTATGGTAACTGACCGCTCTTGTTTTCCTTCAGGCTATTTAAAACCTTCAAGGACAGAAAATTTGTGTATATGCTGATGGAAGTGTGTCTTGGTGGGGAACTTTGGACAATTTTGAGAGACAGAGGAAGTTTTGATGAGCAGATGACAAGATTCTGTTTAGCCTGTGTTCTAGAAGCATTCCAGTATTTGCATTCCAAGGGAATTATATACAGAGACTTGAAGCCAGAAAACCTACTGCTGGATAGTCAGGGATTTATTAAATTGGTAACACACTTTTTGACATACTGTAATTGCTCACTGTTTTATACATCACAAATTTGGTAAAAAAAACAACTTGTGCATGACATAAAATATTGAGAAATTAATGATTGACCCTGCATAAAATTCTTTAATGTGAAAAATATTTGATTCAGTTGCTCTGTAGATTTGTGAAAATTTCATGTTCTCAAAATATTGTTAATAATGGTATTTTCACACTGAATGCATACATCTTCAAGGTACATGCATTACATTACTGCGCATCTTTCTAATTATGTGTTTGCTTTTAATCAGAAAATAATTATTTTGTATGAAAGAAACTTTCAGGTGTGTTGGTTTAGCCAGGATATTAACACAGGCCATAAAACAGTCATGCTGATTTTGGTGAAGTGGTTTAGCCAGGGTATTAACACAGGCCATAAAACAGTCATGCTGATTTTGGTGAAGTGGTTTAGCCAGGGTATTAACACAGGCCATAAAACAGTCATGCTGATTTTGGTGAAGTGGTTTAGCCAGGGTATTGCTACAGACCATATTACAGTTGTGCTGGTGTTATGTATATCTCTATTTTTGTAACTCTTGGTAAATGATTTTTATCTAATTTTTTAAATTTTATTCATAACTGCAAATTATTGTAATTTCTCATTATCTTTAGTTAGATTTTGCCAACATGACTAATGTCTGTTTTAGAATTATTAAGAGTGTAAAAATTACATGGGATCTATAAATAGATGTTTACGTATGTGATGACAAGTACTAATAATAGTTGTAATGACAACTTTGAGCTAATTTCTCACTGGCTGATGGGGTTTGGATGGTTCTGGAAGAATTCAGTTACTTCTGTTTGGTTGGGCTAGGTCAAACAAATAGGTAAATTTGCAATAAATTGAGTAGTGTGATCTGTCACGTGGGTTACATTGTGAGATATAGTCATAATAGAAGGTGTATATAAGGAGAAAACTGAGCAATCAGATTCATTCCTATTTTGGAGTCATCCTCATTTATTGTGTTCCTGTTGTAAGTCTGCAGATGTGTTTTATGCTGTACTTAGATATTATTCGAGAGGAAAAACATATTCAGTGGAAATAGAAAGTGATAATTTTTTGGACTATAATATTCTTCTGGAACAGTTGTGAATTATCCAGATAAGCTCTGGATAATGCCGTTTAGATGCTTTGCAGACCAGTACATATCCAGTTTTAAAATTTATTGGAAACTTTTCATTCTTTTGGACTTTCATAGAACTTTATTAGGATATTTTTGGATTGCTTCATAATACTGTAAGTTCCTCTGACATTTTCATTTATAATTTTGATAATTAAATTATTTGTTAAGTTTTACAAACTTGTTGGTTTTGCTTCTTTCTTTTGCTTAGTTTATGAGCATAGATTTGTAACAGCTGGTATTTATGAAGTGGTTTAGCCATGGTCCTGATATAATTCTTATTACATTTGTGATGGTATTGATTAAGTGGTTTAGACCTGGTGCTGATACAGTCTATATTACAACTGTTCTTGTAATAATGAAGTGGTTTCACTTTGGCACTGATACAGTCCATATTCCAAAGATGTGAAGATACATATATAACTATCATACTCTTAATTGGTGTATCAGTCTTAGGACTATGTGTACATGTGTGCATATATGTGTGCAAGTAACTGGCTACACCAACTAGTCTGAGAATTACTCCTATCCGCCACTCAGCTAAAAATAGCAAAGTGGTTCTGTTATATAATAATCTATTCCAGAATCTCACTTGAAGAAGAATACAGTTTTAACATGCTTTTTCAAATCTGTTCCAGGTTGACTTTGGTTTTGCCAAGAAAATAGGATTTGGTCGTAAGACCTGGACATTCTGTGGTACTCCTGAATATGTGGCTCCAGAGGTCATTCTGAACAAAGGCCATGACTTTGCCGCAGACTACTGGTCACTGGGCATCCTCATGTTTGAGTTGCTCACAGGAAGGTAGGAATTTGCACTTCCGTGTACCTAGTGTGTTAGTGTTGTCCCAAGCCAGTTTTCAAAGGGCGCTGCAACCTTCCTTCTTGGGTGGTGCCCTGACTTCTCTTGGATGCAACTTGCCCTGTTTGGAACTACCTTGTCTTATATCTCCAGAGGTTTTTATACTCTGCATATTGTAATATTCTCCATGTGCATTTTCTACACCAACTTACAATCATTTATCCTTATTTTTCATTGTGAAGTGCAAATATTGTTTTAAATGTAGAAGAAGAGTAAATGAAAATGCCCACTGTCGTAGAGAGTGTGCCCTCATAAGAGACTTCACCAGTACATTGCCCTGACAGCTGGGCAATCATTAGCACCCTGCCCTGACAACAGTCATCAGCACCTGCCCTGACAGGCAATCATCAGCACCCTACCCAGATTAAGCAGTACATGGTTGTTTGCTTGGCTATTTATATTTATGTCATTTTCAAGACATTATTGGCTATATCATGCCAAGGAAATGGGAGCTAAGTGCCTTTGTCAAGGGCCCATTAACACAGCCAACCCAGGCTGACATGGAAAGGTATCGAACTTCTGCCCCTTGGATTATGTATCTGACATCTGACCTTCTCTGAACTGAGCTAATGTAACTCCCTAGTGCTCCGGAATCAACTCTATATTTATATAGCGATGTGGAGTCAACACGGCATATTTTTGTTAATTTTATTAGAAAAATCCCTGTGCATAATTAGGGAGGTTGTGGTAGGTGTAATTCTATCAAGATAAAGATTGATTATTTTTACTAATGGAAAGCTTTAAAAGAAATATGTCTGGGTGAAACAAAGAGGTCTTATAAAAACATGATTAATGTAATGTTTATGTTTCATGACTTGACATATTGTTATTATATGACCAGGGTTTGTCAGTTTTGATGCCAAAGTGTTTCTGAAGGTGAAAACAAATTCTGTTTATTTTATCAGACTGGCACACCCACTTTTAATGTTTTAGTAAATATTTTGATAAGGTTGTGCTACTTGTCTAGAATTTGATGGGGTTGCACCTGTCTTGGGCAATTTCTGTTTGTGTTATCTAGTGGCTTATCATGATTTTATTTTGCTGTAACAGCACGCAGAACAGTTTGACTAGGCCATGACAATTACCATTGTCTGTACATGTATAATAGCATTTATCAAGTGTGAAGTCAGACGAGATGCTAATGGCATAGGTGTATGTATAGTTGCATGTGAAGTCCTACAAGGTGCTGCTGGCATAGGTATATGTATAGTTGCATGTCAAGTCAGACAATATGCTGCTGGCATAGGTGTATGTATAGTTGCGTACGAAGTCAGACAAGACGCCGCTGGCATAGGTGTATGTATAGTTGCGTGCAAAGTCAGACAAGACACCGCTGGCATAGGTGTATGTATAGTTGCATGCGAAGTCAGACAAGACGCCGCTGGCATAGGTGTATGTATAGCTGCGTGCGAAGTCAGACAAGACGCCGCTGGCATAGGTGTATGTATAGTTGCGTGCGAAGTCAGACAAGACGCCGCTGGCATAGGTGTATGTATAGCTGCGTGCGAAGTCAGACAAGACGCCGCTGGCATAGGTGTATGTATAGTTGCATGCGAAGTCAGACAAGACGCTGCTGGCATAGGTGTATGTATAGTTGCGTGCGAAGTCAGACAAGACGCCGCTGGCATAGGTGTATGTATAGTTGCGTGCAAAGTCAGACAACATTCTGCTGGCACAAGTATATGTATAGTTGCATGTGAAGTCAGAGAACATGCTGCTAGCATAGGTATATGTATAGTTGCATGTTAAGTCATACAAGATGCTGCTGGCATAGGTGTATGTATAGTTGCATGTGAAGTTGTACAAGATGCTGCTGCTGGCATAGTATTTGTACAGTTGCATGTGAAGTCAGACAAGATGGTGCTGGCACAGGTATATGTGCTGCTGGCGTAAGTATATGTATAGTTGCATGTGAAGTCAGTCAATATGTTGCTGGCATAGGTGTATGTATAGTTGCATGTGAAGTCAGACAATATGCCACTGGCATAGGTATATGTATAGTTGCATGTGAAGTCATACAAGATGCTGCTGGCATAGGTGTATGTATAGTTGCATGTGAAGTCAGACAATATGCTACTGGCATAGGTGTATGTATAGTTGCAGGTGAAGTCATACAAGATGCGGCTGGCATAGGTATATGTATAGTTGCATGTGAAGTCATACAAGATGCTGCTGGCATAGGTATATGTATAGTTGCATGTCAAATCAGACAAGATGCTGCTGGCATAGGTATATGTATAGTTGCATGTCAAATCATACAAGATGCTGCTGGCATAGGTATATGTATAGTTGCATGTCAAATCATACAAGATGCTGTTGGCATAGGTATATGTATAGTTGCATGTAAAGTCAGACAAGATGCTGCTGGCATAGGTGTATGTATACAGGGTTCCCATGCTACCTGGAAATCGGGAAAAAGTCAGGAGAATTCATAATTTTTTCCCGACTGTGAAAAGTCTCTGCCACCACTTGAAACTTAAAACCATTACGTAATTGAGTTGTAACTGAACTGATCATGAGTTAAATTTATCGAGATCTGACCAAAATATTTGAAGGTTGCAGTATGGATCATTTGGGTGCTTGCCATTAACATATTTGTTGAGTCAATCCAATCACTCAGTGGACTAGATTCGCCTAGTAGGCTTTTTTTCACAGACAGCTTGATATACTTATCTTTTCTTACGTGGAATGTATGAAACCAGTCAAGCATCACAAGAGGCCAACATGGTGACAGCAAATGGTAACTGCTTACCAGATGGCTTAGCAAACTAAAACGTTGTTAAATCGATTCATACCTGCATGAAATCGATATGAAAATTATTTATTTTCTCAGAAATTGCTTGTATTAAAATAGTTGTGTCTTTAATCTGCTGAAAGACAAGATACATCTATGATGTTGATTAAGTTTGACCTGGTACTCGCGATTTGCATTGCTAGTCGCACGAGTACACGTATCTCACAACCCACATGTTCATGACTTCATAAATCCAGTAGTTACATGTTATCAATAATAACCCATTTCAAATGTTGGAGAAAAAAATAAAAAATATTTGAAAGTCATATACTAGTTGTAATAAAAATTAAAAAATAAATGAAAGAACACATAGTTCTGTATATTTATTCAGAGAACAACTACCAGGGTTTTGTTTTTTTCACATGACTACAACGTTGACATGTGCTCTCTGCTTGATGAATTGGACTGGCGAGATTGCTGCAACAGTAACAGGTTTCTTGCCATTGTTCTCAAAATAAATATGTTAACAGTTATATGTTCCTTCTGGTTTTTACAAAAGGTATCTGACTTTAATATAATTGAATTTTAGTACAACAACATTAAAAGGAGTTGATATCATGCGACTATTGGACTACGTCGTTTGAGATTTGTGAAGTCATGTGACTAGTTCTGCAAATGGAGAGTATCGGGTCAGGTTTCATCTATGCTGAAGTTTCGTCTAGTCTGTCCATGGATTAAAGGCATAACGATTATAATACTTGCCATTTCTAAAAAATAAACTATTTTCCTATCGATTTCATGCAGGTATGAGTTGATATAACATCACTTAAATTTGCTAGGCCCACTGGTAAGCGACTACCATATGCCACTACCGCACAGTGGCGGCAAATTCCAAATTTCAACATGCAATAGCTGACCCACACTCCAACCTAAATGTCCAAATGTGAAAAATGGGATGAGAATATTCAGAGGAAACTGGATTAGAAAATGGACTGCTATTCATTTTAAGCCAACTTTGTTGTAAAAAATGTCAAATCTCTGAGCTGAACTTTGGTGCAAAACTATTACACAGTGACATGTAGCTTGAAGCATTGATTTCCGATCTTAAATAGGATGCAGGAGAAATGGGAAATTGATACAAGTCCCTCTATCAATACAGGTTTGAGGACTGGTTTATCGAAGTACAAGAAGACATGATTTTACAGAAAATTCAGTTCTTGTTTATATAACAATACATAATTTTGAAGGGGCCCCAAGTGGCTAGTGGTCTAAAGCGCTCTCCGTTACGGATCACTGCCATCTCACCTCTGTCTGCGTGGGTTCGAGTCTAGGATTAGGCTAATGTGGATATGTGAGAAAGCTTGCCAGTAGCTTCTCGTGGGTCGGTGGTTCTTTCCAGGGATTTCCCGGTTTCTTCCTCCACCATTAATACTGGCCACCATATATAGCCTATAATGTGCTGAAAAATGGCGTTAAGCCCCACAACAACAACATAATTTTGAAGGTCTTTTGTGAAAGTTTAAATCAACCCTTTTGTAAATATTTTTAAAATGATGGATTTTTAACCAAATCCTCTTAAGGAATTTAGGTTGTTTGAAAAATTTTTGTTTTTTTTTATTGGTACAGATTAATTGAGGGTTAAACTTTTTTCGTTATAAGATAAGATTCTAATACTTTGCATTTATTAGTTTTTCATACTATGATATGAAAAGTTTACTTTGTATAACATGATTATATATTGCTTTAGAATTCTTTAGAATTAAAGGTTTGAAAGGAAACAAAACTAATTTATGTTCATTATGTTGTTTCCACGTAGCAACATAATGCAGGTCAGCAAGTAAAGTTAGAATGTTTATTCCATAGATTGGAAATGACTTTGCATGCCAATTTATAGGAATATAGTCCAACTTGTTTCGTGTAATACATTTTATGGTTTTGCACATGATCATCTTTTCTGACTTAGATGTTTTGGAGTGTCCTGAAATAGAAACATCTTTAGAAAATGCATGTTTTATAATCTAAAATGTTCTTTAATACCATTCAGTAACGGCCATGTCTGAACCTTGAAAAAATTAATTTCATCCTGGAAAAACCCTGGAAATGCCCTGGAAATTTATCTTTGAAAAGCATGGGAACCATGTGTATAGTTGCATGTGAAGTCAAGCACAATGCTGCTTGCTGATCGGACCAGTTATGTAGCAGTTAATGTAAGTGATGACCAAACATCGACTTTATGCTTATCCACAACAATAAACTATTTGACTCTGGAACTACAAATGGTTTGCTTACTTCTGTGGCAATTGTCCATACTCTTTTTCTAAAAATAGTTTGTATTACTATTAATAGTAACAGACCGCTCTGGTGGCCTAGTGGTTAGAGCATCCGCCTCAGATACAGAAGGTCATGGGTTCGATTCCCGGCCGAGTCATACCAAAGACTTACAAAAATGGTACTAACAGCTGCCTCGCTTGGCGCTAAGCATTAAGAGGTTAGTGTTAGGACTGGTGGGCCTGGTGTCAGGATAATGTAACTGGGTGGGACATCATGATACATGTCTGCTGCATGATGCCCCAGTGCTAGACATCACTATAAACTGTCACACTGCAGACATCATAGCAATATGACTGAAAAATTGTTAAAGCTACGTTAAAAATCCAAATTACACACACACATACATTAATAGTAACAAATTATATAGTCTTAATGAAATTCATAATAGGTTATAAAGCTTTACAGGTCAATTTTATATATCAAGAGAGGCAGCTAAAATTTGCTAAATGATTAGACCTTATAGTATTTATCTCTCATGGGTTTTGTGTCACTAACAGTAATACCTGAAACAAAAGTAAAAAACGCTTTTAAAATGAAATCACCACAATAATTCCTCAAATAATATTTCAAATGGTAATATAAATTGTCTAGTCTAGTAATACCCAATGGCAATATAAATTGTCTAGTCTAGTAATACCTAATGGTAATATAAATTGTCTAGTCTAGTAATACTTAAAGGAAATAAAATTTGGAACATTATTAACAATATTTATTGCATTCTGTCTATGATAACAAAATGAACAAAAACATAAATATATCTGACATTATGTTCTTTCTTTCTTTTGTAACATTGTATCACTTTCAACCATTCAAGCTATTAGCATTGTCAATGCTTTGATTGCATAAATGATATTTGCTTGAAACAAGTGAATAATGGATATATTTCATAGATTGGGTGAAAATACTTAAGTTTTTCACCCTTGAGATGAAATATATCCATTCAATCATAGCAAGCAAATTTTCTGTTTATCTTATGCTAAATAATTTTGGTTAGCAAGATGTTCTGTATAACAGATTGAAGCAGCAGATTTATTACTGGATCATGCATGATGTTAGCAGTTTACAGTTTATGTTCTGCTGTGTTGAGTGATTATTAACAGAAAATATAAAAAAAATAATTCATGGATTTGAACTCAAGTCATCTTTTACAGGAACAAGTCATATTTACCACCTGGCCATGTAAGCATCAAAGAATACCTTCAGTTTTCATGGTTATCTTTTTTATTGATGTGGCAGTAAATTATTTATTATATTTCACTCCAGTGAATAATCACAGTTATTTTAATTGGAAAACCCAGCATTTCATGGCCTAGCATACAGTAAATTAATATCTTTTGTCTTGGTGATCATTTATCTTGTCAGTTATTTATCCAAACAAAACTCTGTCTCCTGAAGCTTTGGGTTATCGGCATTTCTGTCTTTAATCTTTGCTTGAACTGCAATTGCTTAGCTATGAACCTTTATGCAGAAGTTAAATTTTTAAAATAATTCTTATTCATCAGTATGTACATTAATTACTGTGTAAAGGGTGTTAATTAACATATATAGGGTTAATTAATATTAATTGATATGTAACAGTGTTAAGTTTTATGTAAATGGTGTAAATTAACATATAAAGGGTTAATTAATATTAATTGATATGTGAATGATATTATTTACTATGTAAACGGTGTTAATTAACATGTAAAGTGTTTTCATTGATATGTAAATAATGTTAATTAATATGTAAAGGGCATTAATTAATATGTAAATGGTAATTTATTTTTGGATACACATAGACAGTAATAGGGTCATTTCAACTAAACACTGCTGGGGTTTTGGTACATCTATAACCATATCTATCATTATGTGATAGAAATGCTGAAATTACTGAGGCATAAGACAAGTCTGAAATAATGCAGTAGTCTGTTTTGCAAAAGATGAGCTTGAACCCTTTCTAGTTTTGTAATCCTTCAGGATTGGTAAAGCTCACTACATTGAAGTGCTATTCCGCAAGCTTCAATTCAGTTTTATTCATATTGTAATATATATATATATATATATATATATATATATATATATATATATATATATATATATATATATATATATATATATATATATATATACTCTCTGTGTGTGTCATTATCTTCTATCTGCTCAACCTTCATCTCATTTATCTTTCTAGAGTTAGATATCAAAGGACTCTTGTGATGTACTTAAATAGTCTTATCAGAATGTGATAGTTCAGTATCAAAATATACACTAAGACTAAAAGATGCACTTTGTTAAATAAACATCATGAGGTAAATGAGTGCACAGCATTATAGGGTTATCAAAGAAGGAAGATATGGAATTAGATTTGGCGACTTTATGATCCAGTACAATTGATATACGTCTTGTATGAATGATAAATAAGTTTTGTTTATAGGACAAAATTATATACATGCTATCATATACACTGTATGCATGTAGAAAGTATAGTCCAAGTCCTGGGAGCCATGGTAGCTTAGTTGGCAGAGCATTGGACTTGTAATACAATAGGTTGCAGGTTTGATACCTTCCCAAGCCAGCCCAGTTTGGCTGCTAGTTGGGTCCTTCTTGGGAAATACACTTATCATGATATGGCCATGAAAGTGTTAAAAGTGTCATTGAAACCAGCAAAACAAGTCCAAAGCTCATTAGTCCATGAGTTGTTTTGGACTTAGTTTGGTGGTTATAGTGCCATACTTAAAATTTGAATTGTACAGGTTAGAGACTTAAGTTTGTTCATCTCAGGTCAGCTGCTATGCCACTTTATTCCATTTGTCTAAGCATGATAAAATCTTCATGTGTTGCTCCTTAATCAAATACAGAAGGCTTCCAACCATAACATCAGATCATCACCATACATTTTACTAAAGTTTTAGATTCAAATTGACTTTTATTCCCAAATTAAAACAAAAACAAAACATTAGAGCCAGTACATGGATATATTAGCCACATTACTGGAGGCCAGACTAGTGAAATTTAAGAGTTTAATGTTGTTCTTTTTGAGTTTATCGTGGCATAAAACTGTCAGTTGCCATATCAAAGATGAAATAATTCCCAAAGGATGTTATGTAATCTGTGTGATTTGGTAACTGTCATGTCATACCTGATATAATCAGAGAAAACAACATTAAACTTCTATAATTGAAATTTCTATTGATTGCATTCATTGTTTTTTCTCATTTTGCTTGTATTTAATACTTATATCTTTTCTTTATTGTTCATTTAGCAGAATTTGGGGTTTTCTGGTATGTAGCTATTTACAGAATTGGGGATTTTCCAGCATAGGTGTAATAACTACATCAACATCCAACAATTACTTCAACAAATGGTAGCCAATCTAAGCTTTTGAACACTCATAGCATGGTCTTTATATTTTATCTAAATGTACATATATATATATATATATTCTGAGTGTAAGCTTAGTAGTCGAAGCAGTTATGTGATGTTCTTTTAGACATATAAAAATTACTCTAAAATTTGATGTTTTTCATGGACTGATTGAAAGTGATTTGGTAGGTTCATTGCTGTCTGTAGTCATGAATAACCTGTTTTTGTTTATTAAAACCAGTTTTCATGTTTGTAAACAGGCTTAGGCTAAGAAAGGGCCATGCATGCAGCTGTATTAAGTTGTTGATAAGAAAATCCCCAATCAAAAAGTCAATTGTACACTTTTGTATACTTTTGCTGCTGTTCCCCAGTGATGCCTTAACTCTTAAGATGGGTCCCTTGGGAGTTCTGGCTGGTCTGATCCCTGGCGTGGGCCCTTTGTAGATCCCATTAGATCTTCTTGGGAGAGCTCTCTCTACCAATCTAGTGTATTTTGATGGGTTGCTTTGACTTCTGTCTTTTTACTCAGAAAGAGAGTGCTGTTCTAGACATCTGCTTCTTAGTTGATTGCCATCAAGATTGTTGACTAGTTAATTATCCCCAAAGAACTTTAATTTTTCCTATTCCTGTTCCAAACGAAATTTAAATCATTTGCAGCATTCCAAAACAAGTATCAGATAATTAGTTTGTGTCTGTAGTTTTTTCTAAATATTTGGTACTAAAATCCAAAATATGTCCAATCATGTTGAAAGTAAATCCGCTGGACTCCCCCCCCCCCGAATTTCAGTCAACATATTATTTTGAATCCTTTTTTATCAAGTACATGGTAAAACAGATTATGTGAATTCTTTTTATGATTCCAGGCGATTGCATCATTTCCATAACATAATGACAAATAAATGTTGATAATCTATAATGTTTTCTTCAACAAATCATGCTAGCAGACATCACAGCAGACATACTGTTAACATACTTTTCTGTCTTGATTGTTTCTGATATTGAAATCTGTGTTGAACTGAAAGCCTTTAATTTCTCCATAATCATTTGTCTAGATGATTTGTTTTCTTGCAGCTACCTACTACATCTCTGATCACACTCATACACACTTTCAGTCTTTGCAACAAAAAATATAAATGCGAAACAAATTTGTTTTAGGTGTAGAGGCCAGGCAAAGGTTAACAAAGTTTAAGTATAAAATCTATTTCCTTCAAAACTAGATGTAAGTTACTGTTGCTAATTCGAGCCAAATAATCTACTGTCATGTCTCTATTACCATTGGCAATTTCAACTTCTAAAGTTTATATATAGTGAGTATTGTAATAGCCATTTAATTAATATACATAAATATACAGGCATGCACATGTTTGTACTAACTACCAAGCCAGAGCTCAGCCTGTAAAACAAAGGATTTATGATGTCGACAGAGTTGGGATGTTGAGGGGTGAGTGTGCTGTAAAGGAATATGTCCACAGAGTTGGGATGTTGAGGGGTGAGTGTGCTGTAAAGGAATATGTCCACAGAGTTGGGATGTTTAGGGGAGAGTGTGCTATAAAGGATTATATCCACAGAGTTGGGAGGTTGAGGGGTGAGTGTGCTATAAAGGATTATGTCCACAGAGTTGGGAGGTAGAGGGGTGAGTGTACTGTAAAGATTCAGCTTGTATGTTTTAGACTAATGACACAGCAAATTTCTTAGAATGTTGATTCTAATCAATGTGACCTTAGATTTGAAAAAATAGAGTTAAATCATATCGGTTGTCCCTACAACAGTTAACATAGGGTACTTATTTTGAAATGTATGTATTTACTTAACTTCTTGGGGCATTTGAATTTTTTAGCTGCAATAAAACTGGAAGGTGCAATTATTGAAATGACATGAGATTGTGTCATGAGACCTGTCAAAGAATTAATTTTAGTTTGTGAGAGTGCTTGTTGGGGATTTTGTGTAGGTGAAGGGAAGATTACTTGGTGTTTCTGATTGGATCAGTAGGGGTCATTTGAACATCACAGAGGCCTGGGATGGTAGGTGTTACCATATATACTCACTTATAAACCTAGTCCAACTGCAAACTGCACAGACCCAGATCTGCTGGTGCATAATGTGCTAGCAGGTCTGGATCTTTGTTAAGAGTAATCAGTGGAACAAATGGCATAGACCCAGATCAGCAGGCACATTATACAACGGCCTATCAGGATCTTTGTTCTTTGCAGTCTGATTAGACCTATAAGCGAATACATATGGTAACTAATAGGATTTTCTATTCCACAAGAATCATAATGGACAGAGATATATTACCAAACCCTGTATTAGGGTATGATGCTGTGATCTTGCATCAGGCCCTGATTGATATCTTTGGAATAATAGGTTTGTGTTCAGTTGATTTTGATTAGCCAAGCTTGGTAATTAATTAACCCAATCAACATATCGTTGTCTGTAACAGTAATGACTGAACAACTATAATAAAATTAAAGGTAATGATTAATAGCACTCCTGGCATTTTTAAAGAGTTTTTGTGATTATTGACCTAGGATGCTGCTTTGGCATAAAGTATGACCTGCTTCTGGGCCATAATGTAGGCTTGACTGTCTTCAGGTATACCTCTAGGTTCTTCATTTTGCACTGTGCTGAAATTCATATGGTTTTGAGCTTGGCAGTAACTCTTTATGAGTTAAATATTTCTACTTTTGTGGAAAATCATTTAATAATGTTTCCTTTCCCAAAATGTATTTTCTATATAACAGATTTATTTTATTTTTATATTGTCCATTGTATATTTTTTTGTACCTATGAATATCACTTTAAACATTGTTGATGAAGCAGTTTCAGCAAATGAAGAAGGAAATGCATTTTGAAATTTTTCTTTTTTCATATCTACATGTAAACATCATATTCATTATCTTTGCTTTGTGAAAATGACAGTAAACAGCACATTGAGTATCAATTGATATTATTTAAGCGAAGATAAAAGATAATTCAGCAACCCAGCAGACTGATTTTTATTTTATTTTAATTCTTCAATTCTTGAATGAATAAATGAATTGAATGAATGAATTCTTGAATGAATGAGTGAGTGAGTGTGAGTGAATGAATGAATGAATGAATGAATGAATGAATGAATGAATGAGTGAGTGTGAGTGAATGAATGAATGAATGAATGAATGAGTGAGTGAGTGTGAGTGAATGAATGAATGAATGAATGAATGACTCCACCAATCAAAGAGCTGTTACAGCCCCATTGAGTGATTTTCTTGGTAGATTCAGAGTACTGCTGACATACACAAGAGATCTTTGTGAGATTTAAGGCATTTTTGTCTGTTGTCATCCTGCTGTTCAGCTGGGAATCAAACTGGTGTTGGTTCATTCAAAATGCTTGATAACTCCGCTTGTGATATTCATCAGATATTGATGGATCAATGTTTTCAATGTTGTCATGCAGGAAATCTATTTGATCTGTCATATTTAGTGAAAATTCTCTCAATTCTGTCATTTTTGACACAGCAAATGGATGGTGAATACCAGCAACCACTGACCATGACAAAGCATATTTGCAACATTTTTTTATCCAGATTAGGCAATACAGTAATAAAATGATTTTTTAAAAAAGAAAATATTGAAATATTTGTTCTCTTAGTCTTCAAAATCAGTTTATTCAAATTTAAAAAACAAAAACACAAAATTGTAGCATTTTTCTTTTGTTTTGGTACATTTGTCTGCCTTCACATTCAGTTTTGATGTTTTGCTTTGCATGTGACATTATTTTTAGAAGTACCATAGATAGGTTTATAAAAGTAGTTCTGCTCAGTTTATACAGAAATAAATGCATTTATACAGAAATAAACACAGCTCAACTTGATCACACGGTTGCAGTCTGATAAGTGGAAATCCTCATTACCATTACTAAATAAAGCTGTTGCAATTATTATACTATCTCTCAATCATTAATGGACTGAGTATGCAAAAGTCTTGATTATTCTAAATGGGGGATAGCACATGACTAATGTTTTGAAGTACATACTTGGGCTCATTCAAGGTAAATAATTTGAACAAAATGCCATTTTGTAGAGTCACTCTAAATAAAATATATGTAACATTATATGTCCCAGATTTTCAATACCTGAACAAAATCAACCAAATTTTCAAACTTTTATTTCTACTAAGACACAGAAATTTGTCAGATAAGACAAATTACCCTCATGGACAATATTTTCTCAGATATAGCCTTTTCAATTTTCAAATTGCTATTTTTAGTTGATTTTCAATTCAAGATTGACTTTACAAATTGATGAAATTAAGCTTCAGATTACACGGTTCTATCAACTGTCAGAGTGCTGTTTTCCATTGTAGAATTCATAGCTCCATTCTGAATAAACTTAATCACATTCATGAAAGATTGTTTGTTGGGATTCCAAAATGTTTAAACTGACAAATCAGTTTGGCAGAAATAATTTTGCCCGCAGGTTCAATTCTGCCAAAAATTGGCAATTTTTCATACTTAACAGTTAAACTTTATCAATGGAAAACACAAGAAATTCTCCGATAAACAGATTTTGACCTTATTTGACCATATTATTTAAAAATCATGGCCCTCTAGGCTTCCTGAAAAATTCATGAACTGTAAGTCCTTATTGCAAACCTGTGATTATTAGCCATGAGGAATTTTTTTTTTTTTTTAATTCCATTGCCATGTTGACTGATCAAACAAAGTGAGAATTTAAATAGCTTCAATAGACAGAAAAAAAATTTGATTGTAGAAAGTATGTAATTTAAAGTATAGAAAAATAATTTTGGTCTGATTTATTTTTAGTGTTTATGATAAATTTATGAAATAAAGACAATTTTCAATTTCTTTTCTTTGCTTATTTTAATGTTCTATAGCTTTACATGAATTTTTGGTACCATATTTATTTGCCTGTAAGTTAAGTCCAACTGCGAAGAACACAGACCTTGATCCGCCTTTGCATAATGTAATGGCAGATCAGGATCTATGTTGTTCTTCTACTGATTATTCCTAACAAACTACATAGATCAGATCTGCTGGCACATTATGCAATGGTAGATGCAGGGCTCTGCAGTTGTAGTTGGACTTAACTTATAAGTTAACATATATGGTAATTTCATTTCAGTGCAAATATTGAACATAACTGAACAAATAAACATGTCAATCATGTCAGATTTATGAAGTTGTATACAGTAATCTTAACAATTATTAATACAATGATTCAGATTATATTATTCACGTAGACTGTCATTTTGTTTAATATGAATTTATATGAATTCCTGCAGCTTGTGGAACAAACAGATAATAGTTGAGCAGCAGTATCAAAGTCGATCTTGCCTGCATAATATGACAAGAATTTAAACAGAATGTCTCAGTGAAATTGATGGATTAATGATTTTTTTGTGCATTTTCTGTGTTATGGGGAGACCAAGAATTGGTCTGATGTCAAGTTTGATAGGAAAGGCATGCCATTGTATTTGGTCATTCATAAAACAATGCACCAAACAGCAAAAAGTGCTGACATTGAAGTTTGAACTCTCTACATAATGTTTTTGGTAGATCTTTACTGATGTTTGTGTGTGTTATGTAAAGTATGTTATGTTGACACACTGAGCACTTATGTGTGTGTTATATACTAGAGTTCTGTGGTATCAGAGACCTTAAAGTAAGCAATCAGCAAATAAGTAAATAAAGACACTGACCCTCAAGATATTATATATGTCTGTTTGGTGTTCTTTGCTCTTTATTAACAGACTTTTAATTTCCAGTTTAAGTCAGGTGATTGTGGGAAATGATCAATAAAGAGATGCCATGTATGCAAGGTGTGTTACTCTGATATTACAGAAATAACGAAAAAACAAATTTATGATGGCATATACTTGTCCTAATGTTAGGATCTTGATGTATATGCTGCACAAATTGTAAGAGTTTGGAAATTGGATGCTACTTCAAAGGCTCTCATTTTGTCACCTGTACCTTTCAAAAGCAGAAACGTATGTGAGGGAATTAAAACAATGCATATGTAACCACTTGCGATGGGGGTGGGGGTGGCTTCAGGATTGTCTGTTTGAATGGGCACACCAACATCATAGCATGAAAGTACATGTTGACTGTTTAAACAAAACCAGGTGTTACAAATGAAAAGTAACAAATCGTGTACAACAAAGTTTTTGAGTCAAAACCTATCAAGTGTGAAAGCCACCAGAAAACAACAGTAACATTCTTCATATTTTGACTCTTTTTTGCTACCATAGATTCAGTCTCTTGCTTCTTGACAAATATGGTAATCATGTAATCTGATTTTTGCATAAAATGATTGGACATTATCAGATGACAAACTGGTTAACTGATTAATTACAGTGATATCGATTTTAAGAAGATATAGATTTTATTTGAGAACATGGGGTATGGACATGTTCTGACACCAACTACCAGACTAGACTGGGTTGGCTACTGTGGTGTGTGCTACCCACTGCCAGACTAGACTGAGTTGGCTACTGTGGTGTGTGCTACCCACTGCCAGACTAGACTGAGTTGGCTGCCGTGGTGTTTGCTACCCACTGCCAGACTAGACTGAGTTGGCTACTGTGGTGTGTGCTACCCACTGCCAGACAAGACTGAGTTGGCTACTGTGATGTGTGCTACCCACTGCCAGACTAGACTGGGTTGCCTGCTGTAGACTATACTACCCACAGCAAGACCAGACTGGATTGGCCACTATGGTGATACCCACAGCAAGACCAGGCTGGATTGGCCACTGACGTATGCTGACACCCACAACAAGATCAGGCTGTATTGGCCACTTTGGTGTGTGCTGATGTGTTCTCTAGGGTCACTTCTTATGATTTTTTTATTTAAAACCATATAGACCCTGATCTGATGGTGCATTATGTAATTGCAGATCAAGATATCTGTGTTCACTGATATGTGCAATATGCAGTGCCCCTTCACTATTAAGCAGGAGCTGCAGTAGCTCATCTGGTATTGTATCTGAGGGTTGTGGGTTCGATATCCACCCAGATCAGTCCAGGTTGGCTACCTCAGTGTGTTCTTGAGAAAGTTATTTAGCTCCCATGATAAAGTCAATAATGTCCTAAAAGTACTGTTAAGCCCAACAAAACAAATCACTATTAAGCACCTAACATATCAATGATATTTGACATTGTCTCTAATATAAAATACTTCCTGATATTTGCATAGTCCCTGATATAGCATTGTCTATGATATAACACAGTCACTGATATAGCATGGTCTGATATGATTGATAGATTGATTGTTTGTATTTTTATGGTGCACCAGCACTGTTAGGCTATTTAGCGCCATACAAAAGGTTATATGTATGATCATTTAAAAATGATAAAAGGTTTCATATCGACCAGCAATATCAAAACCAAATAGTTGAAAGTAAAACGATAAGATGGTGAGGGTAATATATAAAGCTTCCTGATCAATGGGGAGTGTAAATAGTGTATGTTGATGAAGACAGATGAAAAGTTATTGAAAATAAGGGATGGTATATACATTACATAAAAGTTATAGCTTAGAATAATTGTTTACTTCTTTCAGAAATTCTATAATACAAGTGACGTTTATTGTATCAAAAAGTTCCTTCAAATCATGCACATTGTAGTACTGTTCGCTCATAGGTTGGAGGTCAAAACACTCCATCATTAAGTGGTTAGCAGTGAATGGTTCATTGCAAGAAACACACTCTGGTGGGTCTTCTCCTTTTATCATGTGGAAGTGGGTTATATAAGTATAACCAATTCTAATTCTTGGAATGACTACCTCCTCCCTACGGATGGTTCTGTAGGAAGGAGTCCATTCTCCTAGGGTTGGCTTGAATAGCATGAAGTTTGTTATTCACTGCATCATTCCCTGATGCCTGCCACTTCTGACATAAAGACTCTTTGATACAAGGTTTAAAATCAGTATACAGTATTTTAAAATCAGATGGTTCTTGGGATAGGGCCATTTTAGCAGCGCGATCTGCTTTTTCATTACCTTTAATGCCAATATGGCTGGGTAACCAACAGTATACTATATTGTGGGAGGTACTCAGATTAGCATTTTTGACGAGAATATTGGTTAATAACGAGTTCTCCAGTTTTCTATTGTGTAGTGACTGAAGTACTGATAGTGAGTCGGAGTGGATGATGCTATTTAGAATATGTTTGTTTTTGATATATTGCAGAGCAAGGTCTATTGCTCTGATTTCAGCTGAATAAATTGATGTACCATTTGGTAAGTGAACTTTTGTTGTGTGTTTTCCACTAATGAAGCTGCAGCAGCCTTTTCCTTAGCCTTTTCCTCATCCTTTGATCCATCAGTATAAATTCTTGTGTAGTTTTCAGATTCGGTGAGGACTTCATGATAAGAGTTGTGAAAGATGGAAGGGTTTGTCTCAGATTCTTTTCCATCATGTAGCATAAAAAAGTACTTTTGGTTGTTTAAGTAGCCAGGGAGGTGTTTCAGAGATGGACGTTTTCTGAATTTTAGAATGATCAATTTTGGTACTGTCAAGGCTGGGTGATTTTCTAATGCCAAAGGGAGGTATGGCGTTTGGTTTATTTTCATATAAGGTTTTGTATTTGTGTTGAAAAACAGCTGAAAAAGCAGGGTTCAGAGGGTTTGATCTTAATTTGAGAGCATACTGTGTGGAAAGCTCTACGATGTGATAAAGGTGGTTCGTTTGCTTCAGCGAGAAGGCTTTCATACGGGGATGTCTTAAATGCTCCTAGAGCGAGTCTTATTCCTTGATGATGAATTGGGTCAAGCATCTTCAAATATGACTTCCTAGCTGAACCATAAACAACGCAACCATAGTCCAGTTTGGAACGAATAAATGTTCTATATAAATTGAGGATGACTTTTCTATCAGCACTCCAGTCAGTGTGCGCTACTACTTTAAGTAGATCTAGAGATTTCAAGTATTTAACTTTCAAGTTTTTTAGGTGTGGAATAAAAGTCAAAGATAATACTTAAAAACTTTGTTTCCTCAACAACTGGAATAGGTGTTCTGTCCAGCGTGAGTTTAGGTTCATCATGATGTCTTCGTAACTGACAGAAATGCATAAATACCATTTTTGATTTCGAGAATTTTGGATCTTGTTGATTTTTTGCTATAGTTGTCTTTCAATTGTATGCATGTGCTTTGATAGATAACATATTAGAAAATCATCAACATATAAGGAGCAATCCACACCAGAAGCAACACTTGGTGATGCTATTGATTTTGACTTTGAAAGCGTCACAGATAAAATACTGCCCAGGGGCACACCCATCTTTTGCTCATGCATATTAGAGAGGGTGGAGCCCACTCGTACCTTGAATTCTGTGTCTGAGAGAAAGTTTGATGTGAAAGAGGGCAGACGGCCTGTTAGACCCAGATCGTACAGGTCATTCAGTATCCCATACTTTCATGTTGTCTCATAGGCCTTTTCTAAATCAAAGAAAACTGCTACTAAATGTTCCTTTTTGATAAATGCATCACAAATAAATGTTTCCAGTCTAACCAGATGATCATTGGTGCTACGGTCATAACGAAAGCCACTTTGGAAAGGAGATATTAAATTGTTAGTTTCCAAGTACCATACAAGCCAAGAATGGATCATTCATTCCATTGTTTTGCACACACAGTTCGTCAGTGCAGTGGGTCGATAGTTGGTAGGATCTGCACTATATTTACCTGGTTCAGGAACTGGTATTACTTACTGTTGGTTCTTTCCACAATTTTGGTACATTACCAGCAATCCATAAATCATTGAAGATTTCTAGAAGAACTGTTAATGATGGTTCTGGTAGGTGTTTCAAAAACTGGTAATGTATTTCACCAGGCCCAGCAGATGTATCATGGGCCTTATTCAAAGATTCCATAAGCTCCAACAGTGAAAACAGTTGATTATAACTTTTTATGTTATTTGATGTGAATTTCAACTGTGTCTTTTCTTTTTGAGTTTTTAATCTTTGGAAGGCTTCTGAATAATTAGACGATGAGGAATTTTTAGAGAAACTATCAGCAAATATATTCATGTTTGGAATTGAAATTCTTGTTGTTTAGTTTCAGATGACAGAAAGAATTGTGTTTTCCCTTTCCATTTATTTTGCGGATTGTGTCTCAAATTTTCTTTATAGAGGAATGACAATTAAAAGTTGAAACATATTTTTTCCATGATGCTCTTTTACTTTCTTTAATCGTTCAGCGAGCTTTGGCCTGAACAATACAGTACTTAGTTAAATTTTCGGGTGCTTCTTGGCGTTGCCTAATGGCCTCTTTACATTCTTTGGAGAACCAAGGTCTTTGGGTTCTTTTACAGTTCAGTGAGGACTTGGAAAAGGATTCTTCTGCAATCTCAATTACGACAGAAGTAAAATACTGAATATGGTCATTGTCATTTAAAACAGTATTGCTGTTGAGCATAGCTGTACAGTGTTTCAAACTTGGTCCAGTCAGCCTTCTTTAAATTCCATTGTGGAATTGCTTCATCGATTGTAACGTTGGTGTTCTTAAGAGAGATTGGGAAGTGGTCACTGCTGTGAAGGTCATCAGCGACCTTCCAATTATAATCCCAAAGTAACGAAGGAGAACAAATTGTCAAATTGATACACGTGCATGTACCCGTTCCTGGGTGTAAATATGTCAGTAATTTGGTGTTATATAGACACAAGTCATGTCTAGAAATGAAATCTTCCACCTTTTTGCCCCTGTCGCTTATGTAGTTTGATCCCCGTAAAATGTTATGGGCATTAAAATCACCAAGTATAACAAATGGCGCAGGCAATTGTTGAACAAGGTTGTCTAATTCATTTGGTAGTAGGTTGGTGTTTGGTGGTATGTAACTAGAATAATCACTTGATGTAGAGTGATGCTTACAGCAGTGGCTTGCAAATTTGTGTTTAAAGGGATGGTCCTATGAGGGCTTTATTGTTCACAACAAGAGAAACTCCTCCTGAGGCCTTGTCAACATTTTGAAAGTAGGTGTTAAACAGGGAGTAGATTTTAAATGTGATGTTATCTGTATCTTTCAAGAATTTTTCCTGAAGGCATAGTACTGTAGGATCATGTTCGTTTAAAAGCAGAAGAATATCATTGTAGGCTTTAAGTCCTTGACAGTTCCATTGTATCATGGTATTCTTCGTTATAAGTTTAAAGTGGAGATTGTGGAGCTAGGTTAGACCTTTCGTGGGGGTAATCTGTGTGGTTATTTCTCTGGAGGAAATACGGTGGTGAATTTTTGGGTGGTAGGTCTGGAGTCCCCTTGAGAACATGGAGCAGTTTCTTCTGCATCCATGCTCTCAATGTCTCCAAACCTATTATAGAATTTAATGGGGACATCTGACCCCTTTTGCTGCCTATTTCCTTGAGATTTGTTTTTATTCTTTGGTGATTTCGCTGGTGGGGTATTTTTGAAAGTTGTTTGAGTAGACGCCATGTTTTCTTTGCTTGGTAATGGGGAGTGTTAGAGCTTGATGGTGAATTGGGTGGATCTGTCTGAGTTTGAGCATCCATCATTGTTTTGGGATTGCTTTTCACTACAGTGGAGAAGGCTGGGCCAGGAAGGGATGTTTTTGCCTGTACAAATTTTCTGGCCTCTGGATAGGGACTGTTAGAAGTGTACTTTGCCCTCTGTATTGCCTTACTTGGAATTGGCGTGGTGATCCTTTCCACAGTTGATGCAATGTGGAGTTGCTCTACACTCAGATTCCTGATGAGAATAGTCTCCACATCGGCCACATATTTGGTTTTTTGAGCATTGGTCTTCATGATGGCTATATTTCTGACACTTACAGCATTGAAGGGGGTTCGGTATATATATCACAAATTTCACTTGCAAAAAGCCAACTTTGACCACTCCGGGTACTGTTGGTTTGCTGAAGGTGAGTACAATGGTGTTGGTGTCCTGCAGATTGTTGTTGCATTTAATACAACATTCTATGGAACACAGTGACACCGTCGTTTTTCAGTGATATATGTGTCGCTGACTCCAGCCAAGTCACGACGTATTGAGTGTTGTGTGTGCAAATGAGGTCACTGGAATATTGAAGAAAGTTTTCATTTTCTTGATATTTTCTGTTTGACCTCATTGCTCTCACTCTACAAGAAGGCAGCCCGATTTAAACTTTTTAACACTTTTTGGTATGCCGATTGATCCCGTAATTGTCTTTTCAATCACAAATGGAGAGAGTGCAGCAAGCGGTTTTGAAGCATCTTTAGATTGTATAACCATGAAGCATGGGAATGACTCCACACTACATGGTTTGTCATCTGAGTCAGATACAGTTTTCTTTCGTTTGTTTTGATTTTTGGGGGAATTATCCATGTTGATTTGTTTAAAATTCAGCACCCGTGCTCCCTGGCCACCATGGAGTCCAACAAGGGGACACTTTTCAAGTGCCAGGGATACACAGATGTTATACTCAGTAGGCAAAATCACCTCCTGATTCATCCTGTAAGATATACTCAGTCGGTAAAATTACCTCCCGATTGACTGGTTAAGCCACCGCCTTCAAGGAAGTTTTCTAAGACTTGGGAAAGGGAAAGTTAAAGGGATAGACTGTAGGGGTATCAAGAGAGATACGAGGAGAAAAATAAAGAAAGTGAGCAAGTAAATAAAGACTTCCTAGGGCTTGGCGTGACCAGTCAATTTGTCAAGACCGGGCCCATCTGACCACCCGTCTAGAAGAAGTAGAGTCCAAAGCAGTGTATTGCATTGGAAGGCCTCTGCTCAACTACCAGGATCCTTTCCTCCCCGGACATGGGATGCAACTCAAGGGCAAACAGGTTGCCTCTACTTAGTTGCCTCTTACAACACGTAGTGAGGACATGTCGGGCCAATTCTACAACCCCAGACCCGCAGGGTGCACATGGTCTGATAAAACCAAGTCCTTGATACAACATGGTCTCTGGTATAACACTACCCTGATACATGTATATATTATGGATCCCATTATACTAATTGAATTCTTTTATTCCATGTAATGTACTCTAGTATAATGCCACTTTGTCTATTACACAATACATTTGTATGGCTTCCATGAATAGCACCATAGTGAGAGATTGCTTTCCTTAGTAAATATGGTAATTTACCTCATGAAGATGGAATTTCCTAGACAATAGGATATGTGCAAAGGCTATTGATCTTGAGAAAATAGTTTCACAGAATGAATTAGAAATAAACCTGTATAAGAAAGTTTTGATGCAAAGAAGTCAGTGTTATTATACAGCATGTAACTCTTAAACAATGTATCATGTTGTGATCAATTATATACTGTATGTACTAAGTCAAGTCCAGTTGCAAACTGCACAGACCCAGATATGCCATTTCATAATGCACTGGCAGATCTGGGTCAATGCATTTTGTTAGTAGTAATCAGGAAAAGAAACAAACCCTGATCTGCCAGTGCCTGATGCAATAGTAGATCAGAGTATATGTTGTTTACAGTTGGAGTCAACTTATAAGTGAATATATACATCATTCTACACATTGATGGCTTTAGAAAGAAATATGTTGTTCTACAAAATGGGGGTGGAGGTGAGGATCTCAACATATACTGAATACACCCTACTTCGACTCTCATATATACTCTGCTAGACAAGGTAGCAATTCATACTTACGTATACAAAGTTTGAAGGCAGACAGAATATACACCTAACCAAAATAATGAATTTCAAAATTTGATAAGAAAACATGCAAATACAATTAATAGTAAGAATGTTATCATTTTCAGAGATTTTCAAGTAAAATTACATTTCTGCACAGGTCAACAGAAATTACTTATATCTGTATTAGCCAGAAAAATGTACAAGTGTATTTATCAAACCTTTGATCTGACATTTTGTCCATAAATGTGGACTTGTTTCATCTGTTCATTTTGTCCATAACTGTGTACTGGTTTCACATCATCTGTCCATTTCATTCATAAATGTGTACTTGTTTCATGCCCTATTGTCCATAAATGTGTACTTGTTTCATGCCCTTTTGTCCATATATGTGTATTGGTTTCAATTCTTCTGCCAATTTTGTATGTGCAATTGTTTCATTATCATTGATCCTTTTGTCCATAAATGTCTGCTTGTTTCACATCATCAGTCCTTTTTGTCCATAAATGTGTACTTGATTAACATCATCTGTCCATTTTGTCCATAAATGTGTTCTTGTTTTATGCCCTTTTGTCCATAAATGTGTACTTGTTTCACATCTTATGTCCTTTTTTTCATAAATGTGTGCTTGGTTCACATCATCTGTCCTTTTTTCCATAAATGTGTTCTTGTTTTATCTGTCATTTTGGCCATAAATGTGTACTTGTTTCACATAATCTATAGATTTCATCCATAAATGTGTACTTGTTTCACATCATCTGTCAATTTTGTCCATAAATGTGTACTTGTTTCACATCATCTGTCGATTTTGTCCATAAATGTGTACTTGTTTCGCATCATCTATAGATTTTATCCATAAATGTGTACTTGTTTCATGCCCTTATGTCCATAATTGTGTACTTGTTTCACATCATCTGTCGATTTTTCCATAAATGTGTACTTGTTTCACATCATCTGTCCTTTTGATCTGCAGACCTACAGCTGCAGTAATCTGCCTAATTGCAGTGAATGTTTTCTATACACATCATTTTTGTATTTGTATGTAATCATATATAAATCTTATAGCATAAGTAGTCAAGACTCATTGTCATTGCATCCAGGAGCTGCAGTATAGGGTATCCTTGTCAGTTACTTGAAGTCCTTCAGGCTAAGCCAGATGATGTGGACTATGCATTGAAGCCCTTTAGGCTCAGCTAGATGATGTGGACTATGCATTGAAGTCCTTCAGGCTAAGCTAGATGATGTGGACTATGCATTGCTTTCTAAGTAGTCCCATATGTTATTCTGGACAATATTCTATGCTACAATTGGACCAAGCTAAATTGAGTTTGGAATGTGGTGTAAGTTATCGAGAGAGAGAGAGAGAGAGAGAGAGAGACAGAGAGAGACAGAGAGAGGAAATATATGCTCATGATATGGAATGTTGAGTTTCAAAAGTTTTGGAATACTTTTATTTTACCTTACCATGCCCCTGTCACCTAATCAAGTCATACTACTGGCAAAATCAGTGCAACATCTTTTGGACATGTAGCAATGATCTTTTTCAGTTAATGTATTTGTTGTTTTTTTTTTTTGTAATTTGACATTACTGGGGAAATGTTACTCTATAAAGATGGAATTAAATTATGGAGTTTCATTTTATTTAATGTCATTACAACCCAGATGATGTCATCAAAAGTAATTTCTGCTAATAGAATAAGTTTCTACCATAAAATATGAACTTTAAAATGTAATGCAATGGTTTTATCATTAAAAATGATTAGGTTGAAGTCATCTTCAGGACTGCCCTGTTACTACAAGCTGTGGCCATGATTCAGCATGGTCTCGCTGTAAGATCCCTCGCTAAAACAATTCCTTTTATAAGGCAGATATGATAATGGATCCCATGTTTCCATTTATCCCATGCTTCCATTTATCCCATGTTTCCATTTATCCCATGCTTCCATTTATGTTGGAATCTTCCATATCTGAAAAAAGACATTTGTTTTTATTATTAAGGTATATTTCATCATTTATGAATAATTTCATTAAAAATTGTGACCTCACATAAGTTAGCACTGATTTATCGGTTGAACAAGGAACTTGCTCAAGTATAGATTATAGGGTAGAGACTCAAGAGCAGCAAATATATGTAGAACATAGCAGAATAATTTTGTTAGGAGATCATGGGCTGCAGTTAAAGAAGTCGGAGTCTACCATGTACTATATAAAAAAGAATTGCAGTTTATGATATTTTTGACCCAAAAAGGTTGAGGCATATCTGGCATACTAGAAAATTTTGAAAATATGCTGAGATCACACTGAGCAAGTGTAAATTTGTAATTCTATCCAATAATTTTAATAATTTGGTTTTTCTTTAAAAATTTCTCTCAATCTATTGATGACCATACTGACCATAACTGTAATTTTAATCATGTCAGTTTCAAAACTTTCCACAGGGTCACTGTTTATTCTATAACCTGTAATAGATTCTCCATGATAAATCAGTGAAGTAAACGGTTTAATGAAGCTATGTGATTACACTGCAAATTCCTGTACCATATGAAAGGGAATTGCTTATTTTTTAAAAATATTCTGCTTTTCTTTGTCTCTTTCTCTCATTTCCTTTCTTGATCAATGGCTCTCTCATTTTGCTGCCATTGCCTAAATGATGTGTCTAATGCATTATTTCACTCTGTAGAAGGGTTTGTGTAATTTGATTGTCTGTAGTATGCTTGGGAAGAAATTAGAATCACTTGGTTTATTGATTCAGCATGAGATAAAAAGAATTTAAATTTTATTGATCATTGCTAAATGATCTGTTGCTAGAGTAGAGATCACTGTGCCAAATCTTTAGCATGCCACATAATATATAATCAGAGAATTTTATGTTAACACTTACAACATGTAAATAAGTGTTCATTTTTACCTCTATTGGTCATAGACCAGAAGAACTTATGACCTGTTGTCTTTTCTCCAGCCATTCATTGACACAAATTTGTTATTGCTACTAAACTATTTTGAGGATTGGTATACAATTTATACACACATTCATTACAAGATCTAGTTGGTCTTAAATGAAAATGGTGTTTCTCATACATCCAATATGGCCACCACAGCAGCCATCTTGAACAGCTTGTTATCTGTACTCCACCAGAATGGATGGTCATAGCAACATGGGGTTTTCATCATAAATTTTTGTTATGATCTCTAGTTTGTCCAAATTAAAATAGTGCTGCTGGAACCACCAGTATGACTATTATGGTAGCCATGTTGAAAATCTTTTTATTGCTACCCTACCTGAATAGGTGGTCACATTAACATGCAGTTTCATTGAAGTTTTCTTGTAATATCTAGTTGATCATGATGGTACCAACTTGATATCCATTATGGCCACCATAGCAGTCATCTTGAAAATGTGGTTATTTGCTACACCTTCTGCAGTGCTGGATTACCAAATAGGCAGAGTAGGCACCGGCCTAGGGGCCCCGTGACAACAGATCAAAATAATACTGGATTGATTTGAACTTGGTGTATTAGGAGCTAATTTGTGAGGGGGGGGGGCCAAGATTTTGACTGCCTAGGGGCCTCCACAGGGTTTAATCCGGCACTGACCTTCTGGATAGAAATTCATATCAGCATGGGGTTTTCACCAGAAGACTAATATGGTATCTACTATATCTTCAATAAAAATTGTGCCAATATTACATTCAATATGGCCACCACAGCAGCCATCTTAAAAATCTTGTTGTTTCATCTCCAAGACAGACAGTCGTATCAACATGAGGTTTTCACCAGATTTCTTATGATGTGGTGTTGATACTAAGTGGAAATGGTGTTGATCTGATGTCCAGTATGACACCACCTTGAAAATCTTGCTTTTTCTACTCCTCCTGAATGGAATATCATATTGACATGGGGTTTTCATCAGAAGACTAATTTTGATAACTGGTTGGTCCCATAAGAAAATGGTGCCATTCTGACCTCAACTGCCACAATTAACATATTAAAAACTAATTATCATGAATGGATGGTCTTACCAACATAGTGTTTTCACCAAAAGGCTTCTAATTGTGTTTAGCTTGCCCTAAATGAACATGGCTGCCACAGTGGCTAACTTGAAATTCTTGTTGCTCAAGAATGTCAGAGATGATTTCAACATTGGGCACTCAGCAGTTACAGAAAAGAAATGGTGTTTATCTTGAATTCTTTGACATTTTTTTCAGACAATAGGGAGTCTGTTCCCTTGAGGGAATCTTGTTTAATTTATACTGAATTATTTCACCATGTGTCACACTCCAACATTTGCTGTTGTCAACTTCTTCTCAAATACCACTGGAACCTTCTTCTCAAATACTACTGGAATAATTTTCAATTCTCAGACTTGGCAGACAACATTTTGGTATAAAGACCTTAAAGTTTATACAAATGACATCATATATGGTCTTGTTTGCTAAATATAGCAAAACCTTCAAACAACTGTTTCTTATAAACTGCAACATAGATATTGACCAAAATATTGCAGATATCATTCTGGCATTAACTCATTAACCCCTGGCACCACGTTTACGTGGCAGGAGGTAGTAGCCTAGTTCCAAGCCCTGTAGCGTCAAGGTCATGTATGATACACTAAAGTGGGTGGTATTATAGAAAGGTAGATATGTGCAGCTCTACAATGATACCAAAAAACCTGGACGTTCTAGTTGCACTACAAATTACATAGGGAAAAACGTAATATTTTGGACCCAAGTTTTTTCAACCCAAAATTCACCCGAGGTCGGAATCCGATTTTATGTCCGGATTTTAGACTTTTTGGCCTCAGATCTAAGGCAGACTGGTCTGAATTGCACACAGACAGGCGAACCTTTGCAAAAAGTAGGATAAGATGGGCATTTGGAATAAAGAGTGGTCTTGATATGAAAATAATGGGTCCGTTTAGCAAAAATAGGAAATGTTTTTTTAGGCTAAAAGACAGGAATTTATTAGTAAAATAATACATTAGGAATCATGATTAAAATGCAGGACTTTCTTGGGAAATCAAGATTTTTCACATGTATTTGTTTGGTCCTTCTCCATCCTAATTTTAGGGTTGCTAAGGTGGTAGAGCATCAGAGGTGTAAGTCAAGGGTTGCAGGTTCAGTACCCACTTACACCAACCTGGGTTGGCTGCCGCTATGTGTCTTTGGGGCAGGCATTTACCTCTCATATCCTCAGATGATATGTCCATTAATGTGTTTAAACTGCCATTAAAACCAACAAAAAACCCACTTCTTACTGATATGCTTAGTTAATATATTTACACTTTCCTTTGCGCTTCTTAGCTTTTCTAACGTCTACTTGATTTGAAAGATGTTTTATGTTTCATTGTTTCCAAAATTAATGGTTGTTTTTCATTTTTTTTTAAATTATATATATTATAATGACTAGTATGTATAATGTACTAAGTGCTTCAAATACTGGGCAAAAACAGCTCATTCAGATGCACAAATCAGTTTTGGGCAATATTTTTTTTACCATGGAGGAAAAAGGTGCTAGGGTCGGCATTGAAAAACAGGGATGACCATTGGTCTTTTGGGATCTTGTCAAGGAAGGTATACTCCCCATTTCATTATACAGCCATAGGGCTGCGTGTGTGTGGGTGTTTCAGGCTGTTGGTCTGGCTGTTCGTATGTCTGTCTGTATGGGGATGGAAGAATGTGCGACCATCAAGGCCACACAAGGATGGAAGTGCTGTTCTATAAACTTGTGCACATGGTGGATCCATAAACGGGGTGTGTGGCCAATACAAGTGTGGGCTAACCCAAGAATTCAGGAGAAGTGAGGTTCGACAATGGACATGTGAACCAGGTCAATTTCTCATTTACGAGGTTTACAAGTATTTAAATGAGTCATACGTTGTTATGAATCGTACATGCTGTACAAATAACTATATGAGTCATGAGGCATATGCTTGATACAATTGTTATGTTTATTTCAATTGATCATGTTTTTTTCAATTGATTATGTTGTGTTTCAATTGAGTACATGGAACATATGTTGTGTTTCAATTGAGTACATTTGACTACAATTGAGTTACATCTATTTGCATGAGATTATATGAATCTCATTTTGGTTTTACTGTATCATGTGTCTACAATTCTGAATATATGAATCACATTTTTTTTCCCCATTTGTGAATGTTTGAATGAAGTAATTGAATGAGTCATATGTTTAGAGCTTGAAAAAATAACAATGTATATGTTATAGAGAATATTCATATTTTTATTAATTCATTTCATAAACTTCCATCTTTCATCACATTGTGTTTGTGTTGTCATTTAATCCAGGCATCCATTGAAGGTCAAATCCTGTTACACAGATATTTTGGGGGGAGCCTAATATGATGCAATCCAGATAATTACATTATCTACTGTGAAATCACTCTTTCTTTAATTTGTAATTGTTTGGTTTTTCAACCCACTAAATGAATTATCCTTACTTAATAATAGAGAGACAGAGAGAGCTGAAGTGCTTACAACATTTCTAATGTTTTGCAAAATTACAAAACTTTAGCATATTATAGCCACCATTCGACATTATCAGATCTGAAAATTCAGTACAGTTGTACTTGAATTTACGTCATTAACTCATGAATTAAATCCCCACAAGATACAAGTTTTGGTTAGACCACAAAAATAAATGATTTTGCAGTATGTTCAAAGTATGAAGAAAAATGTGTGTAGAAATTTGATTTATGAATGTAATGTTTCTATTGCAGTCCACCTTTCTCAGGGTCTGACCCAATGAGGACATACAATATCATACTCAAAGGCATTGATGTGATAGAATTTCCAAAGAAAATCAGTAGGAATGCTCACATATTGATAAAGAAGTTGTGTCGGGACAACCCCTCAGAAAGACTTGGCTATGGCAAGAATGGCATTGTGGATATTAAGAAGAACAAGTAAGCTTATTTGCAATAATAATAATAATAGATAAATTAAGAAGAAGAAGACAAGTTTGAAAAGGGTGTCTCAATTGGAACGTTATATTTTTCAAGATGCCCATCATTAATTGAGCTTATGCAGAGGTTTCTTTGCTATGCTGTTTTTATGAACTTTGCTGAAATGGTAATAAGACAGTACTGGTAGTTTCTAATGTAATGTTTCATCACAAATATTAATCAACAGAGTAACTAAGAAATGGAAATTCAAACAGATTCTGATTTTTGCCTGTATTGTTGAGATGCATATAAGATTGTGTACTGTGTAGTTCTTTTATGACAAAATAACTCTTGACAACTCACAGATGCTGTGGCCAAATTGTTTGTTCAATATTATTTTGGTTTTTTGGAGTTTTTATGATCACCTGAAAAATTATTTGCACGGACTGAATGATCAGAAGTGTATTAACAGGGAGACAGATGGGGCAGTTGCCCCAGGCACCAGAGGTCTTGGGGCATCAAAACAGCTGATAAAAAGCAGGAAAACCACCAGATGGCATTAAATTACAGGGAAATCGCTGGCAGCCATGGCTCTGCCCCAGAACCTGTTGGGGGAGCACAAAATGCTCCCCCAAACCTCCTACATGGTAGTGGTGGGGAGTGCACTAGCACCTTCTCAAGAACCCTCTCCTGGTTTCAGCCCTTCAGGCCTCATGTTCTGGCCCTTTGGGCCATCATCATTGCCATTTATGCCACTGGCCTTGATGCCATTCATCCTTAGTACACCTCTGTGCATGATACATTTTATTGACTTCAAGTGTAAGGTGATTAATGTTTGAATTTTTTACTGCATATGTACACTGTTGTTTACAAAATTAACTAGCACAAATATTTAGCATATTGGTAAGGAAGTTATTTTTGCTCTAGTTAAACAGATCTAAACAATTATTAAGAATCAGTTATTCACAAAATTTGTATCTCCATAACATGCCGAATTCACTATATCTGAAAATATAATGCTGCTGGAGGTAAAATATTATGGCTTTTTTACTGTATAGTCTCATTTTTCTTATCAGACTGCTTTATATTAAAGGTATTTCAAATGTTATAATATATAAATTATCTATAATAGAAATATATAAATGTCTATATTAAAGACATATATTTATGTTAAAGATTTCAGATATGCTTATATTAAAAATGTATAAGTTTATATAAATATACTGTCTATTTAAAAAATATATAATATGTTTATATTAAAGATATATAACATACATATACAAAAGACATATCATATATTTCAAGATGGTTCCAAGGTTTTGACTGGGAAGGACTTCTCACCAAGAATATGGTTCCTCCCATTCAACCTAAGGTAAGAGAAACTCAACTGTAAGTTACGTAGAACGCCCTGCACAGTATATGTTTTCTTTCTAAACTTTGATAGCTATCATGTAACCATTGCTTACTAGCAAACGTAATCTGGATATAATATAATATCATTTTTTTAAAAAGTCAAGGCAACAAACTTGTCACTATACCACTAGGAATGTACTTGAAAAGTTTATTTTATTTGATAGATCATGCACCATATTCCAAAGTTTGAACCTTTGGCGTGCTATGAGAGATGGTTTGAAACCCAAAGGTCAAGTTGAGGGCTCAGAATCCTTTCAAAGTGTTCTAGGATACAACAAAACTAAAAAACTTTTTATAATTATTATTCTTACAAAACAATTTATAAATTTACCATCTAGCAGGTAATTGCTGTGGACATAAATTTGGTGATTTTATCACAAGAAAACATGTCAAAATTTTAGGCAAGTACTATAGTGATTTTTGCACAATAACATTAATTCAACATCACAGACCTGGACCAAACAATGAAGATGTGTTGCACTTAGGGTACAGAAGAATATTATTGATTTTGCTGTCAAAAGGTCAAAGTTCAGGGCCACTAAATGAAAGAAAGAAAAATGGTTTCTGAACAATAACTCACATTTTCCACAATTGACAGTTGCCATAATCTGTGGATGGCTTGCACTGGTTTAAGGAAGAATAATCATTTTTGGGGTGAAAAGGTCAAAGGTTATTGTTACTGCAACTGAAAGAAGATGGGGTTTTTGAAAAAACATTTCAATTATTGACCTGTATCTTCACCAAAGTTTGTGGTTGACTTAAATGTTTAGTAGGAAAGAAGCCTCTTGATTTGTGGGTCAAAAAGTCAAAGGTCAAGGTCATCACAGCTAAAAAAATATCGTTTTTACAGAATAGTGTTTGTTCCAGAGTAAGTTCCTTGGACACGCTTTGTGGATGGCTTGCACTTAAGGTAATAAAAGAAACTATATTCTCTGGGCTTAATG
Organism: Megalonaias nervosa; assembly: GCA_016617855.1. Taxonomy (NCBI): domain Eukaryota; kingdom Metazoa; phylum Mollusca; class Bivalvia; order Unionida; family Unionidae; genus Megalonaias; species Megalonaias nervosa. Next base: position 38,667 of record JAECUM010029847.1, read on the forward strand.
TTAGAAGTGAATGTCTTAGTATAATATGAAAAGCATATTTTCTGCTCATTATGTTTACTTCAAGATTGCATACTTTGTCCAAAGACTGAGGTCATTAAGGTGCCTTGGACAGTAATCTCTCAAGTCAACCATACAGTACTAGTGCCTGCATAGAGATCTATTAAACACAGGGCTGGTGTATATGGTGTCATTCACAGTATTCTTGTTTTCTCAGTGTTTTCTACAGCACACCAGTCACAACCTTCCTGGAAAAAATAACCATTTTAAATACTGTACCAGAACTAGAAGCCTAAGTTTTCTATAGACACATAACATTATATTTGACCTTGATTTTCACAGAAGAAATTTTTCGAGACAGAACATTCAAGAACAAATAGCAACAAGTCCAGATTGTATGGCATAGGTGATACATTCAGGGGACAGCTAGTTTTCCAGATTATGACTGCTTTACATAACTAATGATTATGCTGTTTTGAAAAAGGAAAGCTCCAAGTCAAGCATTACTATGATAAATTTTAAACCAAAAAAAAAATTCACTTTGATAAGATCTCAAGAAGATCTTGTCCTCAAAATCTCACTTCAGTATGATCTCAAGAAGGTCTTGTCCTCAAAACCTTCACTTCAGTATGATCTCAAGAAGATCTTGACCTCAAAACCTTCACTTCAATATGATCTCAAGAAGGTCTTGACCTCAAAACTTCACTTTGATGTGATCTCAAGAAGGTCTTGTCCTCAAAACTTCACTTCAGTATAATCTCAAGAAGATCTTGACCTCAAAACCTTCACTTCAATATGATCTCAAGAAGGTCTTGTCCTCAAAACTTCACTTCAATATGATCTCAAGAAGATCTTGACCTCAAAACCTTCACTTCAATATGATCTCAAGGTCTTGTCTGCAAAACTTCACTTCAGTATGATCTCAAGAAGATCTTGTCCTCAAAACCTTCACTTCAGTATGATCTCAAGAAGGTCTTGTCCTCAAAACCTTCACTTCAATATGATCTCAAGAAGGTCTTGTCCTCAAAACTTCACTTCAATGTGATCTCAAGATCTTGACCTCAAAACTTCACTTCGATGTGATTTCAAGAAGGTCTTGTCCTCAAAACTTCACTTCAGTATGATCTCAAGAAGCTCTTGACCTCAAAACCTTCACTTTGATATGATCTCAAGAAGTTCTTGTCCTCAAAACTTCACTTCGATGTGATCTCAAGAAGATCTTGACCTCAAAACTTCACTTCGATGTGATCTCAAGAAGGTCTTGACCTCAAAACCTTCACTTCAATATGATCTCAAGAAGATCTTGACCTCAAAACTTCACTTCAGTATAATCTCAAGAAGATCTTGACCTCAAAACCTTCACTTCAATATGATCTCAAGAAGATCTTGACCTCAAAACTTCACTTTGATAAGATCTCAAGAAGATCTTGTCCTCAAAACTTCACTTCAGTATGATCTCAAGAAGATCTTGACCTCAAAACCTTCACTTCGATATGATCTCAAGAAGATCTTGACCTCAGAACTTCACTTCAGTATGATCTCAAGAAGATCTTGTCTTGAAAACTGTTCTCATATTGAATACTGTAGATTGGTCTTTGTATTCCATGAAATTTCTTTAATGAAATTAATGAAATTTAGCATATTTGATGGAAATTAAAGAATTGAGAATTTGTAAATTGTCAGCCTGCAATTGGTACAATTTGTTGTGGTAAAAACATGAACTAAATTTTCCTGAATTAGTTTTCTTACTTACAGTAGATAACTCTTTGGTCATCCTCTTTCTGCTTCTTGCTGTTTGTACATGGCCTGTTGAATCACACCATCTTGATCCTTGTCTCACTTCCCCTTAGAGTGCTTTTCATTTAAACTGGGGTACAGTGCTCTTATGTTTCACCCTCATAGCAAAGAGTCAAGCACTACAGTCAAATTTGACTTCATGGTGGGAAATAATTTACCCAGTTACCCAAAATAAGTGTTGTAAATAAAATTTTTTCCAAAATCAGGTTTTTGCATTTATTTTAAACAGTGCATATCTCAGTTCATTCCATATTTTATACATGCTAACACAACAGATTATGGGTTTAGAAGTGAACATAAAGAGCACTGAACCCATTCCAGAGTACTTGCTGTTTTGTATTTCTAAATTTAAACTTCAATGTCTTGTCTGTGACTGGTGTCACACAGATGTCACTTTTCTGCCAGCAGCAGTGACAGCAATAATCATAGTGTGGGCATCAACAGTAGTAAGTTGCTATGTTAAAGTGTATGAAAATCGTATATTTCCAACATCAGTTACTATATTTTAGCTGTAACTTTCATACATCATTATGATATATGCACAGTTTGTACCCTGATATGCTGGGAGTTCCTGTCTTACTAGCGTATATGGAATCATGATGCTATTCACAGGTGAGACACTTCATTCCACAGAATGATTGTTTTACTTCAGTGTACAAAAAATTCTATCAGCTTGTATAAAGGACTCCTTTATGGCAATGGCAGTTGTGTGAAGGTGAAGACAACAAGAAACTCTATTGACACCCACCTACTCTTGCACATACAGTCTCCAGGAATCACAGCACAAGTACAGAGTGTGTTTTAAGAAATTATGAGCACTCCAAACACATTTGATTCCTTTGACTTTTGTATTAGAATCATCTTCCTTTGCAAGAATAAAACAACATACAGTGTTATATTGATAGAGCTCTCAGTATTACCTGCTATTTGAAAGATGATGTTCAGAATGGAATGTGAACTACTTAGCTATCAAGGCCCTTTTACTGACTGTACCATTCCTGGAGAAGGGATGAGCAAGACAGAGTTTGAACCACTTTGCTATCAAGACCCTTGTACTGACCATACCATTGCTGGAGAAGAAACCCTTGTTAGAAATTGGTGCTTGTGCTTATTCAGTTTTTTTTTAATAATAAAAACACTCCTTGTTCATGACTTTCTGCCAGTAAAAACGCTCTTTTTTCTTTATTGTATTTCACAAATTTTAACCTGCTCAAAATTAGGTCACTCTGTAATTAATTTTTGATTTCATGGATATAGCTACATATAATATTAAGATTATGTCCTTGCCCCCAAGAGTAATTATACTTTTTGAATGGCAAATGAACAGTCACTGCTGTTAGAAAAGAAACTGGAAATTCCATGACAGCTCTGTGCCAAAAATTATTCAGGTTAAAGAAAAAAGATTCCTGTAATGATACTGTTTCTTACACTCTTGTATGAAAAGTTCAACATTTGACTCCTTTCATGAATTTCATGTTATCTCAAAAATACACCCCTTTTTAATACCAAATTTAGAATATGGATGAATACCAATTTCTCCCAAGTGTACTAATCTCCATGGTACAAGCATGTGTAATTTCATAAGTGAAATTGAAATTATTATTTCTATCTCTTATGCTAGGGCCTAAATCTAATAAACTGGAAGGTAAGAAATGGATGAAATTTATTATCGCATAAGCTACTAGAAAAACCCAGCATCAGCAAAAGCATTTAATGTACTGCCCAGCTACCCCAGCAAGATTTGTCTCTCATA